>CAUYQV010070455.1:0-42041 GCA_963574575.1 Galagoides demidoff
TGTGTTGATACAATGATTAACCAAATGATATGAAAGTTATGTTAACCAGCTTGATGAAGATGTTTCAAATTGTATATGAAACAGCACAATGTACCCCATGTTGGCATCAATGTACATAGAAATCAATTAATAAAAAAAAAAAAAGAAAGAAATGATTCTCAACGATTGGTAAAAATCTGACATAATTGATTTTGCACTGTGCTCTGGAAGAGAGCATCGGTAGAAATTGTGCCTGTTACATTCATTTACTCTTTTAAATGAAAATAGATTTGTATTGTTTTTGCCCATTCACTCAAAAGTTCTTGAGCGCCTGCTCTGTGTAACTCAGGTCATAAAGAAATAGCAAGACCCTACCTTAGCCCTTGAAAAGTCTGCAGGCCAGTGAGGATGAGAATATTACCATATCTCTTGAGGCAGTGATAGTGCATAGGGATATTACCATAATAAGACAAAAAAAATGAGGAAGTGTCACAATGCTCAAAAATGAACAAGTATAGATTAGGGAAGCTAGCAGCTTTGGGGATTCAGATTGGGCTACTGGCATGAGGCTGTATCCCATTTGCTGATTCTGAAGCATAGTCAATGTCAGAGTTTTCTCCATGTGCATGGGACTGTAGAGCAGATTAGATAAAGAAAGACATTCAGCATTTCTTACTCACTTCAATGTATTACCTTAAACACACATGTTTAGAGAATGGAAGAGGAAAAGAGGTCTCAAGTGCAATGAGGCAGGAAGTGCAAGATGTGGCCCACGAAGCAGGTTATGCAGATTGGTCTGATGCCAAGATACTCGGCAATTCCACAACCCTGAAGAGAAATCTGAAGGTTAATCTGAAGATCAGTTCACATAGATTCATCCGCCTTTGCAGAATGTCTAATTACGTTCCCACCTCTAAAGGTCAGATGCAAAATAATAGTCACCGTCCAGTCCAGGTAGTGGGCAGAGAGAAGAAAGTGTGCAAGTGGAGTGAGAAAGGCTGCCAAGTATCTCCGTACTGGACACAGGGAAAGGATCAAACGGCCACGAAGGGAATTCAGGGGCTTCTTTCTTTCTTGGTCATTGACCCATACTAGAGTCCAGTCACCACACACAAAGAGAACACGACCACGATCCTCCATGAAAATCACACGCCTCAAACAACAGTGTTCGCTTTTGAATGACAACTCGCTACAGTTTATGAATTTGACCAGATTTTTCACGTTGCACTACAAATGAGTTAAGAATGACAGTTTTCAGCCTACTGTAGGCACTTTAATTAAAGCAATGAGCAGATTTTGCTCACTAAGATTTGATAAGGAAGAAAATACAGCACCTCACAGTACTGCTCACATGGCGACACGGTGTTCTTCCTTTAAATGCAATAACAGTGCCATTTTATTTTACTGGACTGGAAGTTCCTTTAAGTGTAAGAACTATGTCTTTTTATATTTGTATCTCCAGCCTATAACACAGTCCTAAACACATTTAAGCATTCAATAAACATTTGAAAAATATTTACTTTTAAAAATTGGATTTTAATGAATGGGGAGGGAGAGGAAATTCCGTTGCTACACAGAACAAAGAGGACCAATCTGTGATTGACCAAGGGCCTCCGTAAGTACATCCTGGGCCCATTTCAAGCATTTCAATTATATCACTGTGTACTTTGAGCCCAGACACAGCCTCAGAATCCTTTTCAATCAAGCAGGCCAACGTGTTGCTTTGGGGCATGTGGAGTAAAATCTTATTTCCCGTTTCTACAATAGAGGATTCCATCAACATGCCTGCAGTGGTCCCTCCTCATCCATGGTTTCACTTTCTGCAGTTTCAGTTACCTGTGGTTACCTGTGGTCAACTGAGTTCTGAAAATATTGAATGAAAAATTTCAGAAATAAGTAATTTATCACTTTTAAGTTGCATGCCATTCTGAGTAGCATGATGAAGTCTCATGCATCCTGCTCTATCCTGCAGGATGCAAGTCACCCTTTTGCCCAATATGTACATCCCCCACCTCTTAGTCATGGGCATCCTCTACTCCTAACATGCAGCCATTGATATCATCACAGCTGGATGACCTAGACTCACATGAAGGAGATGATCCTCCTTCTGACACATTATAAGAAGGTCAATAGTAGCCTAAGAACACATCACAATGGCTGTCATTCACCTGCTTCATCTCATCCTCTCACCTTATCACAGGAAGGGTGAGTACGGTACAACAAAAGATATTGAGGGAGGGAGAGAGACCACACTCGTAACTTTTATTACATATCTTGGTATAATTGTTCTGTTTTATTATGAATTATTGTTATTGATATCTTACTGTGTGTGATTTATCAATAAAATTTGTTAGAGGTATGCATGTATAGGAAAATACATGGTACATGTAGGGTCTGATACTATCTGCAGCTTCAGGAACATAGGCCCCCAAAATAAGAGTAGAATTGTATTAACAATTCAAATAATTAGCATATCCACAAATATGCATATTTTAGAGTTTGTAATTTTGCCTCTTTTCCTCTCTCACAAGGCATTTGTGTCTATAAACTATCAACTGACCTCAAGCTCAGTAGGAGATAACTTTTGTTGTTATCTTTCTTATAAATGGAATTAATTCGTGAACTTAGACTATTAAGATATTTGTGAAATTTGATGCCGATTTTTCTGTTATCTGGGATATTGTATATCTATTTATGTCTGTCTAGAATTCTATTGAATCACTAATACATGGCACACATTAGGTGCTCTATAAATAATTGTTGACTAACAGAACTATAAAATTTTCAAGTCCAGGCAGCGCCTGTGGCTCAAACAAGTAGGGTACTGACCCTATATGCTGGAGCTGGTGGGTTCAAACCCAGCCCTGGCCAAAAATTGCAAAAAAAAATTTCAAGTCCTACAACTTTTTTTCACACTTTTTAAGATAATTACCTTGCTAAGCATGGTATCTGGGACAGTTTCTGCCTGCCCTGGCCTCTATAAAATAGCCTACAATGATCTAGTACTCACAAATGTCACTCTTTGGGTTGATGTTACCCAAGTCTGGTGGCACATTTTAAGAAAACACTAGTAATTTCGAGAATATTCTCTGGCTCCATGCCAAAAAGAGATGCGCAAAGTCCCAGGCACCATCTTGAAATGAGTGCTATCTTCTCGCAAGCTTTCCACTCTGTGGCCAGACTTGATTTTCTTTCATTGTCTGTTGTTTTAGTGCCTTTTTTGTGCTCAATCTCTAAAACCACCCATTTTGCACGTGGATAATGGAGCCCACAATCAGAACTGCAAGGCTTTTGCCTTTTTTCTATCAGCTTCTTTTCTTCAAGTTAGCTTGTGACTTATCACCCCCTCACCCTCCTGGTTTTTCACCTAAACTTATGGAGTTGGCAAAAATTTCCTATGTTTAAAATTTCCATGTTTTGCCTAATTGTCCTTGATCACCACTACTGTTTCCTAAATCAGATTCTTGTTGACCACCAACTTGGTCAAGTCAGGTTTGACTTGGTTATAAACACCTTGAGGGTTTAATACATATATAATCTTTTCCTCTCTGTGAGGGCTGAGATGCATCGGCAAACCTTTCAAAGATTCCTTCAATCCAAAAATATTTTTGGGTCATTTGCTTTATTCAAAACACTGTCCTGAGCACTGGCATTAACAAGGAATAACAAAGACATAGGCCCCGCTCTTGTCAAATTTAAGAGAAAGAAATAATCAACTAATTATTGAATTATTGTTGTGCGGAGGTATCATAAAGGAGAGATATGAGGTGCTATAAAATTGTAAAACAAGAAAACATGACTTGGTTTCATGAGTCAAGGAAGGCTTGCACTATTAGAAGACAGGCAGAAATTACACAGGCAGGAAGTTGGAGGATGAGGGTTCAAGGCAGAGGGAACATCAGATGAGAAGCCTACGAGAAAGCACAGAACATCCAGGTTGGAGGACCTAATAATAGCATGATTGGAAAGAAGAAAAAGGGCAAAAGAAAGTGGTAAGAAAAAGGCAGAAACCATGTGGAGCAGACCTTATGCAGAGGCTTGTAGGCTTGTGTTTTGTCTTTCCCACAGTATCAGGGGAAACCACCGAGTAGTTCTAGGCAGGGGAAAATGTGTATTTAGTCTGTCTGCATTGTGGATGATACTGGAAGGGAAATGAGGATGATGCCAGGAAACCAGGTCTGGGAAGCAGAGCAGTATTCTAGGTGAAAGATGATTGTATCTTGCATTAAGAAAACAACAATGGAGAGAGGAGAAATAGATTGACACAAAAGCATTAGACTGGTAAAAATGATAGACTTTGACCAAAGTTATGGGGAGGGAGAAGAACAGTTAAGGATGACTTCTGTGTTCCCAAATTGGACAACTACATCCAATCGATGGTAGTACCAGCCGTGGGGACAGAAAATGGAGGAATGGGAGACTGATGGGGAATTTGTTTCTGGACATACATGAGATCCCTAGGTACAGGTGTCATGTGTTATATTGGCATGGTATACTGGAGTCTGAACCCCAGAGAAAAATATCAAAGTGAACATACTGAGAAAAATATTTTCATTGAGGCCATGGTGTTTTATGAGGTCAAGAAAGGTCAAGCGACATATGAGATATATATGATTCGTAAGGCCCCAGGCTCAAAACTAGCGTAAGTTAAAGACAACTCCCATGTCAGTTAATGTGTTAAAAATGTACATTTGAAAGACAAGCTATGGGCAAGGTTAAGAATGGGTAAGAAAAGAGTCCTGATGGGAAGGGCAGAAAGCCAAGGCCAAAATCATAGGTCTACACAGAAAAGGAAGAGAGAAAAGCAACATAACAAGGAATGCAACTGGGAGATGTGAGGAAAACTTTCAAATTCTACGATTAGAATGTCTTATAACTCAAAAGCAATCATCCTTACTTTTAGCGTGGGAAGATGGCAGATCTTCCATGCTGTGCTTCTTACAAGATTACAGCAACTAATGTGATAAGCACAAAGCACTCAGAAAGCGACATTTCCTTTTGTCTCTACCTGTCATACCAATCTTCTTGTGGCACTAAAAATACAGCAAAGAAGAGAAGCTATGACATTTAGGTATCTTTTCAGAATTATACAAATAATGCTTTTTCCATATTCCATGCCTTGCAGAGTATAGAATTCACCATTACCCAGTTTACACAATATTAGTCAACACATAATTGCTAAATGTCTACTATCTGCCAGAGCCTAGGAATACGAAATACAAAAGGAATACAAAATAGACACAATTCCTGCCCTTGTGGAGCTTACTCTCCACCAGACAGCTTCAAGGAGCCTACAAAGAAAAGAAGACTAGAAATTATGGTCAGTGCTCATGGAGGAAAACTATAGGATGTTATGATAGAATGTAATGAGGAAATCCTAACTTTTTTTCAGATGCGGGTAGTGAAAGGGTCAGGGGAAGAGTACTCTGAGCGGGTAGCCTTCAAGCCTATGTATGAAAGGTGAGTAGAGGAAGCAGCAGCCACAGGAGCTCCTACAGAGCAAAGACAGGGCAGATCATGCAGGACCAGGGGAAGGAGTCAGGATTTTATCCTAAATGCAATAATTGCAAAAATAGGGAATCATCCTAAGATTCCTCATCAGATGAGCAAATAAAAAGTGGCATATATACACAATACCATAAAAAATAAAATAATGTCTTTTGAGGTGACTTGAATGAAACTGAAGGCCATTATTCTAAGTGAAGCAACTCAGGAATAAAAAATCAAATACCACTTGTTCTCAGTTGCAGGTGGAGGCTAAGCTATGGCTACACGTGGTCATACAGAGTGATGATGAACACTGCAGACTAAAAATGGAGGGCAGTGGCTCAGTGCCTATAGCTCAGTGGCTACGATGCTGGCCATATAGATAGAGGCTTGTGGGTTCAAACCCAGGACAGGTCAGCTAAAACAACAATGACAAGTACAACAACAACAACAACAAATAGCTGGGCATTGTGGCAGGCACCTGTAGTCCCAGCTACTTGGGAGGCTGAGGCAAGATTATCACTTAAGCCCAAGAGTTTTGAGGTTGCTGTGAGCTATGATGCCATGGCACTCTACCCAGGGAAACAGCTTGAGACTCTATCTCAAAATAAAAAACAAAAATAAAATAAAAAATGGAGGGCGAGAGGGGGACGAAAAATTACCCTTTATGTAAAATATACACTACTCAGGTGATGGGTATATTAAAAGTCCAGACTTCACCACTCAATAATATATACATGTAACAAAATTCAACTTGTATCCTTTTAATATATTGGGGGGGAAAGCCTTTGAGTTCAGTTATAGATCTATTAAATAAATTAATAGTGGACTGAGCTTTTTACCCAGAGTGACGTCGTATGAAATTTGGATAGCATGCGTGGGAAAGCAAATGCCCTTTCTTGGCATTGATGTGAGTTGATACTTCCAGGTCAGAGTGACACTATAGTTCTTGTAAGAGCTAAGCTTCCTCTCAGGTTCTCTGTGGACACCTCTGAACCTTCTACTAGGCTGCAAGCTCACAGAGGCTAGCAAAGACTCTTATTCACGTTCTCATCCAGCCTCCGAGAAGACACAGCCTTAGAAGGCCTTCGTGAATGGTTGTGCACCAAATAAATTAAAACACAATTGTCTTCTGACAAGATAGCATTGTTTCACTTCAAAATGTATGTTTTGATGAAAATTTAGAAAGTAAACTTCATTTAGTTTAGGCAAATAATCTGTATCCCAAACCAAGTGATATACAACAGTAGTGATTACAGATGCTTCAACTGAGGGAAATGTTTACCTTATTAATAGAAATAGGAAAGTTAAAACTAGAGGTCTTAGGCCTGGCACCTATAGCTCAGTGGTTAGGGCACCGTCCATATACACCAGGGCTGGTGGGTTCGAACCCGGCCCAAGGCTGCTAAACAACAATGAGAACTACAAAAAAAAAAATAGCTGGCATTGTGGCGGGCACCTGTAGTCCCAGCTACTTGGGAGGTGGAGGTAGGAGAATCAGGTAAGGCCAAGAGTTTGAGGTTGCTGTGAGCTGTGATTCCATAGCACTCTACCAAGGGTGACATAGTGAGACTCTTGTCTCAAAAAAAAAAAGAGGTCTTGGTTGTGGAGTGAGTTTTATATGTTAAGGAACTACTAGAACACTTGGCAGGTGCATGACCTTGAGCTATGAGGGAGGTCTTATTTGCTCCATTTGCTGACTCGGGGCTTACGTGAACCTCTCTAGGCAGCTCAATGGTCAAATGGCCAAACTGGAACTGGACCCAGATTCTGACTCTGGGTCTGTTGCTCTTTCCACTACCCACAACTGCCTTCTACCGGAGACTCAGACTTAACAGAAACCCGCTTTCTTCCATCCCCACTGCCTTTACGTGCTAATAAGAAACAAACCAGCAATCAAAGAAAGAGTAAATAAAGCCTCCTTCCATTTTCTGTGTTCCCAGAATTTTAAAAGCTTTAGCTACTTCCATTCACTGACATTCAATCCTGATTCTTCCCCCAATTGCATTTTTCCAAAGATTGGGGAAAAGCATTCCCTAGGGTGGACTGTGTTATTCCGACTGCCCAGGAGAGATCAGAAAACTACAGTGTTCTCTGTGGAATGAACACCCATAGCAATTTGTCACACACATGGTCACCTCATTCACACACCAGAAAGCAATGCCTTGCAATCTGCTTAGTAAGTTCAAGCTTCCTCAGCAAACAATGAAATATAAACTTCTCCTACTGCAGTTTCCCACGGCTGGTGGAATTAAATTCGATGGTCATCTGCTTGGTATGTGAATCTTCTACCAACTCAGCTAGAGCCAACAGAAATATTGACCTAACACAGGATGAGGAAGCTAAAATCTCTGAACTCTTGCTTGGCCCTTGGTTATTTTCCCTACATGTGTGTATTTTAATAACTTATTTCCAATCTCAAAATTCTAACTAGGGACTATGAGTTAAGGAGTTTTAAGAAATGAAGCCTCAGCATCATGTTTTGCTATTTTACTGTCATTCTGTTAAAGACTGGAGAGGCAGGAAAAGCCAATGTTTACTGTGTTCATATGGGCCCAGCTCCCTTTGCCTCGTCTCTTTTGGAAATTGCTACCAACTCCATACTACCTGCTCCCAGGACACACTGATCTGTTTACTAGCTGTCAAGGTAAATTTATAGTATCGAGTGACACCATTAGGAAGCTTGGAACAGGCCTTGCTGAGCACACACAGACACACTTGCATACCCATTAAGTTGAAATTTTGCCAAGAACCTATTAGTCAATCCTAATGAACTGCTGTTTTCCATTTAAAACACCATTAGTTTCCTATGGTTTGTTGCTCAGGGCATAAGCCTCAAAGATACCATCCAGTGGTTAGAAAAGGTGTTACTTTGCTGGAAGTTTCTACGTATGTTTGGACAATTTGAAAAGCCTGTAGGTATGTTTCACAATTTGAAACTGTGTCTCTTACCTGCCAATAATCATGCATTCCAAATATGTGGGGCCACCTCCCAGAATCCAGTTGATACATTCCATTGCTTAAAGATTCTGAATGATTTACTTTTGCTGTGCTGGTAGAGGATTGTTTTGTTTCTACAGATTATTACATAATATAATTCTGACCGTTTAGAATTTATAACTCTCAGTCAATAGCTATATACTAAGAAATTAACAAAGAGCTGCCCACGCTCCCACCACCTCCATTCAGAGTTTTCAAAGTTGGTTAACTATCTGATACATCATCAGACTTTAATTTTTTTTGAGAACTAGCTTCTTATTTTTTAACTCTTTATTAAATCATAACTATGTACATTAATGCATTTATGAGGTACAGTGTGCTGATTTGATATACAATGTGGAATGCTTACAACTACCTGATTAACATAACCATCTCCTCTATTACTTATTTGTTGTGGTAAGACCTGCACATTCATACTCTATTCTTAATGGTTTAGAAATGTACCATTGCGTTATGCACATCATCAGACTTAAATAGCCATGTCCCTTATAATAACAAGGGTCTGAGTCTAATGATATTAAAATGACAAATCAGGAGAAAAATGGTGCCTGATTCTGCGAGGTTCACTTTGGGTTTGAACATGTCAGAAAATGAAAACTGAAATATTAAAATGTCAAGAATATTTTTGTCTCGAATAATGCAATTTTTGCCATTAAATGTCAGAGAGCAAGATTTTAAGTTGTACTATCACCATGTCATGTTTTTCTTGTAAAGAGCATGTTAAAGTGAAGAATTTAGTGAACCAACTGTATCCCCCAACTCAGTAGGCAACAAAAAATTATACACAAGAAATTTTGAAAACTACAAGCAACTCAGAAAATACTAAATATATATCCCAACCATAGGAACCCTTTGGTGGTAGGAAACATTTAAAACAGTATTACTACTTCATCAAGTTCATTTTTAAAAATACTATTTCACCTTCCTTTCCAAGTTGTTAAAATTTGATGTTTATTTCTTCAAGCTCTTTGGGCATAACTTGTCCAAAAGTTAAGACTAGATGGTGAATTGAATGTGCCTACCAGGTGAAAGTAAAACAAAAACCCGGCAAAAAGGAGCACAGCTCTGTGAGAGTTCAGCCCTACCAGGAAGAATGGCGCCACAGTCTTAGCACATGCCCCACAGGTGCCCAACACGATGTTAGGCACATTTTAGGAACTTAGTTAAGCTTTTGGTGGCTGACTGATTGAATAATAAAAGACTTATAAATAGTAAAGAGCTTTGTAAAGTGGAACAATTAAAACCAGAGAGAAAGGGCAAAGCTAGTTGTGTGAAAGTGGCAGATGGTTGATAAAGCTGCAGAGTCCTGAAGTCTGGAAACTTGCAGAAGCATGGCATTGTAGAGGGACACTGTCAGCAGCCACAGGACCAGAGCCTCGCGGAAAGGAAAGATGCTACACAGACAATTATCTTCTCGGAACCCAAAGGCGGTCAAACAGGCAGGCCGAGTTCATTAAGCCACTTGTTGTAGATCCACAAAGTGTATCCCAGTCATGACGCTGGAGCAGCCCCCACACAGACCCCCCCCCGGAGTGGCAGTGCTGTGTTCTGAACTGTTAAGGAAAGCAAGTGAGGTCCCCCTTCAACACGGCGAGGCGTGGGCCCTTCCCAGCTAGGGGACTCAGTTCCACCAACACTGCGGAGCATCGGCAGCACCTTGGACAGAGAAACCGGAGCGAGGCTTTCCCAGGACAGGTCTCGCCATGTGCCCTCTCAGACAAGCACCCGTCCTTCCTCCCTCGCCGTGTCCCCTTCTGTTTCCGGCGGCTGAGTTTCCCCATGCTTTCACTCCACTTGATTTTATGACTTTATTAGTCTCCAGAGAAATGGCCCTTGCCGGTTCACAAGATGGGAAGGTGTCTGAGAGATTTTACTGCTTTACCCAGGGACATCCAGTACACTTTACCCCCGACTGACTACACTTCGGCAGAAATGCTCAAAGAGGAACAGGGAAGGATTGGGAGGGTCTGTGGGTTCAGACCGGGTTGAACCAGGCGGAGGAGGAGAGGAACCAGGACGGTCCTTACAAGCTTTTGCAGCCACATTACACTGTAGCAGTTTTTGTTTTTTAATTTTTAGTTTTTTTTTATTTTTTGAAGTAGGTTTTAGTTAATTTAGGGCAGAAAAATCTGACTCCAAAAGTCATCGTGTATGGATCTTGTCACTTAATACATTGTATTTATTAATTTTCTTCGTACTTACTAATTACTTTTGTTAAAGTCCATTGAAGACAGCATAAAGGGCAGACAGATGACTTCTCTAGTCCCTAGTTTCTTCATTTTTGATGTGATACCAATACTTGCCTCTCCAGGCTGTGGAAAGGAGACTTGCAGAATGCTTCATATATGATAAGCAGATGATAAACGGGAACTATTGTCACTATTTGGAGAAGAAATTCCCAATCTTATTTCAGAAGAATTAATGAAGAAGGTCCTGTTTTATAGCTAGGTCAGGAAGGGATACTGTCCTGAGGCTCAAGAAAGGGTTGGTCCAGATCTGCTAATCTCTCCCCCTCCAGGGAGACTTACGGTAGCCGCTTTATTGGGAACATTTCTCATTATGGTGGCCAAATATGAAACATCCTTTCCTTAACTACAATATCTAATATTTCTTACATCTGTCTCCTTCTCTTTATTGCCAATGCTTATCTTAGCTCAAAACTTATTCTAGAATAAATTTCACCAACTTATCTTAGGGTCTTCATATCTTTGTCCTGGATTTCATGATCTCAAATCTCTATTATTATTAGATTGATTTTCCTCAATTACTATTGGATTTTTATTACTCTCTCTGCTCAAAAAACCTCCACTAGCTCTCTAATACCCATGAACTAAAACCCAAACTCCCTAGCCAGCAATTCAGGAACATCCCTGAGGTAGACCTAATTTATATTTCCTGACTTCTCTCTCCCATTATCAGTTAAAAAGCTTATTGTTCCCTAAATACAACCACATTCTCTCTTTTCTTGTCTTTTCCCCCAGGTGAAATGCCTGTCCTCCCATCTCTGCATATGTAATTTTCATCTCAAATGCCCTTTTTCCTTAAAGCCTTTCTTCATTTGCTTCTATGAACACTCCATCTTCTGAATTTATACACCATTTTCTTACCCCTCTCTGACTGAATCCAAGCAACTGTAGAGACAGGGACTATGTGGTTTTTGTTTCTGTAACAGTAAAATCTTTTTGGATGCAAATCTTTATGAAGAAAGCAATAAAATAGACAAAGGCACAAGGATCCATTTTCCTGATCACTCATATACAACGATATTGCAGAAGGTCGCATCTAACCCGTTACAGTGGATCTCTGTCTTTTTCTAAAATGTTTTTGTTATTGGCTGTTCAGTACTGGACTCCCTTCCCACATTTGGACAATTCTTCACATGAGAAGCAGGAAGAATCTTCCTCCCACTGTAAAATGTACAAGGAGCCTCGTGTTGCCAGACTCTACTATGGTGATTAGAGCACGGGCTTCTGCCTGGGGCCTGGCCAAACCACTGAAGCCATCACGACTCTGAACGTGGAGCCAGGGCACACAGAAGCCAGAGGAGAGGAGAACTGGTTCTGTGGCCCTGATGGCAGCAGGTGCAGCAGCAGCATCCAGGCCAGCAGGACAAGCTGCAGCCCCCGCCTGTCAGCAGCCCCTCTCCAGATGGGTGCTCGTGGTGTTGGCCATGTTTCTGGGAGCCCGGATTCACTTCCTTCTGCCTCTTTTCTGGGGCTCGTCCTCCAAAATCCCCAGCAGCTCTGTCAGCTGCGCAGATTCCAGTCAATAAATCCATTTCCTGCTTAAGTCAACCGGGGTCAGATCCTGCTGCTCCTCCCCGCTCACCTTGACTGATGCGCCAGCCTTGCAGAGTTGGTCAGGGGACACTGGCACAGCACAGCAAGATCCTCTCAGCTCAGTTTGCAGCCTCATCGTTTCTTATCATTAAAAGCTAACAGCCCTACATGCTACCTTCATTAATTTTTAGGCAAACGTTTTAAAGTCAGATTACATGTTGATCTCTATAAATAAGCTATCATTTATCTCTTCTAAACAAATCAGTCTAAATTAGAGCTTGCCATAGGGATACCAGCCATGCATTGAAATTCCAAAGCACACCAAAATAGAAAAATGCCTGCTGCAATATTATCCTCAGGATCGGGTCACTTCTATTTTTGTAGACTAACAAAATACTAGCAACAATTATATAATTATATTTAATACCTCTGATATGCCTGTAAATTCATAATTTCCCTAGAAAATGTGCCATTAATTAATCATGTCTCAAGGAAATCATACTATTTATGAATAACCCAGCTGTAACAGTAAGACTTGTGATTAATAGCAAGGACTCTGCAGCCAGACTGCCTGGAATTAAATCCCAGGTTATACTGAGATCTTGAACAAGCTACTCAAATCCTTCATGCCTCAGTTGTCTCACCTTTAACATGAGAATAATGAAAAAGAGTTGTAGGGCCGGGTATGGTGACTCACGCCTGTAATCCCAGCACTCTGGGAGACTAGGTGGTGGAATGCCTGAAATCACAGGTTTGAGACCAGTCTGAGCTAAAGTAAGACCCCCGTCTCTAAAAACAGCCAGGCATTGTGGTGGGTGCCTGTAATCTCAGCTACTTGGGAGGCTGAGGCAAGAGGATCGCTTGAGCCCAGAAGTTTGAAGTTGCTATCAGCTATGCTGCCATAGCACTCTACCTAGGGTGACCAAATAAGACTCTGTCTCAAAAAAAAAGAAGTTGTGAGAATTAAATCAGACTTTACATATATTACAGATATTATACACATAGAATTATTAAAACAGTACCTAACCCTTAGTAAAAACCATTGAAATGTCCGCTTTTTTCATATTCTGCATTGTACCTACTGAGGGAAATGACTGGAATGTACAATAGTCATGTGCACTATTCGATAAACACAGTTCTTGCTCCTTCTAGCACATGGTGCTCCCTCCCTCCCTGGTGGATGGGTGAGAACATCATTCTCTTTCTGGCCCAGTGAAGTAGTCACATGAATTAGAGTATTTAATTGGCAGTGTGCGATTCTCTAGATCACTCTCTTCCCTCTGGCATGGCATGAAGGAATGATTGATACGGTAAAAACTTAAGCTCTAGGATGCTTGAAATTGGTAGAGTCACTGCTACCCTGAGAGGGATATGTTATACACAGGAGCAAGAAATAAACCTTTGTTGTTTTAAGACATTGGCATTTGGGGGACTGTTTGTTACTACAGCATAACCTAGCCTATCCTGATTAATGCAGAAAGCATGAAAATTATCTGGATACGTCAATGAAATAACATTTTCTAGCCAAGTGAATGATGTCCTCAGAAACACCAGTGGTATAATGCCAGTGAAGAACAATCTGAAGAATGCTGGTTAGGCTAATGATGCCTGAAAACATCTGTCTTGCCCAAGCTTTTTCTTTGATGTCTGAAATTTCATCCTGAAGAAACTGATAATTCTTCTCAAGTTGTCCCTCTAAATAAGGTATAAAACTCTGGGAGAAGTTACACATTAATCATCAAATCTTTACACTTTCAAATGAACGTGCTTATCCAATCCCTTTTGGGGAAGAATCAGGGAAGCATAAGAACCATGTTGAAAGATAAACTTAGAAGGTCTGATATATAATTTGGAGAAGAATTACACATTTTGGAAGGGAAATTGCGGAGGCTCTGTAATTATGGAATTGTGGAAAGAATTTTCTGATATCTCATATCTACCCTCACTTTACATTAAGGCAGAACCAGACAATTACAGGGAATACTCTAAGTACAGCCTCAGTGAGCTGCTCAAGGTCACCTGGTGCTCACGTCTTTATCAGACTTTAATCACTACACTATGCTGTTTACTTCGAAAATTCTAAGGCAAGGGTCCAAGAACAATCAAAGATAAAGAGGCAACAAAGCAAAGCAGACACACAGAAAGAAAAAAGGAGGACCCGAATAATAGAAAGTAAATCCCTGCCAGAGATCGAATCTCATTTCTACCAATGGGTCATGTCAGAGAGTCATCAGAATGGTCCCAAGTAACCATGGGCTTGATTCCTCTGGCTGTTCAAATTAGGACAATTTACTTAACATCTTTGTACTTAGGTTTCTTCTTTGTAAAATTATGATAAGAGGGAGTATTGTAAGAATGAGATAAGCCCAGTACCTCACACACAGTATGCACACAACAAATGTTAACTCTAACAGGATGTCTTGACAGAGCACTCCAAAAGCTATTTCTCAAAGCACATGACAATCAGTCATGCAGGATTTCCAAGTTAAGGAGAGCAAGTCTCCATGCATGCTTCTTATAATTCTGTTGAACATGCCCAGGCTACATATCAGTTGCTCACCTGAGCAGTTGCTAAATTTTAGATCTTCCATTTATCCTCATATTCTTCTCTGGAAATTGAACGTTAGACTTGAGTTGGAATACCTCATCATTTTGTTGGTGAATCTAGGAAACAGGGATTATTTCCTGCTTTGTACTAAAAGAAACCACTATAGGGTGGCTTTTTTTTTTTTTCCTGAGACGGAGTCTCATTTTATTGCCCAGGCTAGAGTACCATGGCATTAGCCTAGCTCACAGCAACCTCAAACTCCTGAGCTCAAGTGATCCTACTGCCTCAGCATCCCAAGTAGCTGGGACTACTGGTGGCTGCTGCAAGACAGACTGGCTAAATTTTTCTATTTTTAGTAGAGATGGGGGTCTCACACTCACTCACACTCACTCAGGCTGATCTTGAACTCCTGAGCTCAAGCAATCCTCCTGCTTTGGCTTTCCAAGAGGACTAAGATTGCAAGTGTGAGCCACTGTGCCCAACCAATGTAAACCATTTTAATGCCTACTTAAAATAAATATCTGCTACTTCCAATCTGTGTTCTGCATACCCCACAGGTGTCCTAGTTCCTATGTCTCTAATTCCCAATTGTAAGGCACACTGAAATGCATGTTTTTCCAATTCTTTCTTTTTTAAATTCTAAAACCCACCTCCAGTCACAGCCATTCCTAATGTCCAGTCTTCCTTGAAAATCACAGCTGACCTATTATATTCTCTATCCTTCAGATTCTAAACCCTGTGTTATGATAAGATCTGGCTGAACCAGAAAAGAAAGAAAGAAAGTTCCAGAAATATAGTGACCTCAGATTAAAAACAAGAAAATTAAAATTAGTTTCCATTATGGGCAATCATCCTGCTTACACCCTCCCTATTTGCCCATCTATTATCCTTGTTAGCAACTCAAGGACAGGAACTATATAATATTAATCTTTCTATCTCAAAATTTACTACAGTGCTTGATATGCCAGTTGGAACTCAGAAAATGTTTGCTAACCTAAATTAGGCCTTAGAGTGCAAAACACAATCTGATCAGATGTTCTTTTTGTGAAAGTTGCTAATCCATGTGACTTTGGAAGCTAAATTAGCTTCATCCAAGAGGGCACCATTTAGCATAATAAACTCAACCTGACAGGCATTCCCAGCGCAAGCACCAATTTAGAAAGATTTATTTAGGAAAAAGTAAATGACAGCTGCCACAGGGTGCATACACTACCTGTGTAACTGCCATTCCAGTGTCTGATTTTATTTTGGTTTCACTCATAAAAATATGGAAGAGAGAGATTACCTACCCAAAATCCCATGTTAAACATAACAAAAAGAGGCCCAGGAGCAATAAATTAATAGCAACAGGCCCAAGGTAGTTTGGGCCAGAGGTAAGACTCTGAGTTTTCTAGTCTTTCCACAATATGCAATAGTTTAAAGAACACCTACTAATAAATGGTTATTCAAGACATTATTTTGCACACAGCATAAGCAGTGATTCAACTTTGGTTAAACAGCATCTTCTCTGCAGCTTTTAAAGAGGACATGTGCCTGGGCTTCATCCTTAGGGATTCTGATTGTGGAGCTGGGACTTGGCAATGGTTGGAGTCACTGCCAATATCAGTAATAACTCTGCAAACATGACAGTAATAACTTCAGAAAAAAAATATGTTTTAAAAAATGGCCACTTCTTAAAAGAACACCCGGAATTTTTCTGTGATAGGAAAGGAACACAGGAATCATCATTGACCAAAAACTACTTCAATGTGTCCCCAAAACTACTTCAATGTGTCCCACTATGCACCTGTACACGATGCCTATTGTCTATTTGATGATCCACTCGAGGAATTTTTATGTGCAGGTATTGCACTAAGTACTAAGGATACAACTGTGAAAACAGACAAAGCCACGGTCCTCACAGAGCTCTCTAATACAAAGGGGTATATAGGAATTATCAGGTGAGCGATTTTGGCAAAGTCATTGCTATGGTCTGAATGTGTCCCTCAAAATTTGTGTGTTGGAAACTTAATCCCCAATGTGACCGTGTTGGGAGGTGATGCCTTTTGGCAGTTGTTTTGGTCATGGGGAATCCACTCTGATGGCTGAATTAATGCAATTGTGAAAGGGCTTAATGAAGGGAGTTTGGTCCCTTTTCTTCCCTTCCATTCCTTTCTCCAAATGCACACACAGCATTCCTCACCTCTAGGGCATGACCTACAAGGTGCCATCTTGGAATTGAAGATCAGGCTCTCACCAGGTATCAAATCTGCTGGTGCCTTGATCTTAAGACTCTTAACTTGCAGGAATGCAAAAAATAAATGTCTACTGTTCATCAATTACTCAGCCTGTGGTTATTTTGTTATAGCAACATAAAAACAGTCACAAAGAAGTCTGCCCCTAAAACGGTATAATGTGGAGAGAAATGTGTTTTCCCATGGACAACCAATAATGGCTGGGAATGGTGAGAGATGAGTGATACCAACCATTCAGGGTAGGCTGTCAGTGCTATACCGAAAAGCTTAGACTTTATCCTACAGGCCAGGTTCTCAGACTGTAATATGGAGCCCTGAGTCTTGTGGCAAATATGTGGATAGCACCTGAATCACAGACTCTGATTCAAAGAGTTGGAATGGACGCCCCTTAAAACCAGCACACTAGGAAATCTTGCACAAGTGGTGGAAACTTTGCTACAGAGAAGCAAGAGACTCTCAAGGGTAGCCACGCATTTAAGAAAGATTACTGGCCTTGACTTCAGGTCTCTAGGCCCCAGCCACATACATTTTCCTCTCTCCATTCCCCGGACCTCTTGTCACTTTGAGCACACAATTCCATTCAAATATCCAAGACTCATACCAACAACAGAATCCACAGCAGCAGCAGCAACAGAGAAATCAGATGAATCCCTACCAGTGATTAAGGACTCGTTGTGTCTACACCATGCAGTTAAGAGAGGAGAGAGTAGGGACAAAATTGGAGAATTCCTGGGGAAAAAAAAAATCCAAACCTTTTTTATCTAATTGGAAAATCTCTCCAGTCAAAAGAGCCAATCCAAAAAGCTGAGGTAAACACTGGCTTGAATAAAAGGAAATATTGCAGTTGAATACATTAGCGTCTGTGCCTCCAGGTACTATCGAGGAAAAAACAAAGCGAATACTTAGAGAGTCAATAAAGCTATTAAAAATTCTGGTCACTCCTATAAAACCTCTGTGGTTCCCGCACCTATCATGATTACTATGAAGACCAATGAACTATGCTTCTGGCCATTAGAAAACCAGCAGCTGACTGCAGCGTGCTGCGTGTGGGATTGATTGAGTTACACTATTTTAAAAGAATGTGAGGTATGAAATCATTATTTCAATATTGTTTAAAAATTAATTAGACCTTTTCAGAACTGTTTCAGAATGTCAAGGTTTAATTAACTTATTTATTTAATAGACCCTTAATGTGACCTTCTTTGCAGAAAGCCTGTGGATTTTCAGCATTTAATAGCCTAGTGGGGAGGAGGAGGAGTGGATTTTGTTTTTTATTGGAGAGCTGAAATGTGCCCATTGTCTTTTTATCACTTTAATAGTTCTTTGTGTTGCAGGTAGAGCATTATTAATTCATGTCCAATGAGAAATAAACAAGATTTTTGATGATGGGGCAAAAACTGAGCAATAAAAAGGATTGGCTGAAGAGAAGGAAAGAGGTCAGCCCTGTAGATGCAATGCAAGTAAATGCTGAAAAGTACAGCTTGTTTATTCCCTAATAGAGAGGAATGTCTCTGTCTCAAATTTCATTTCTTTGTTTGAGGGGGAGCCAGGTATAATGTCACAGCACAGAATTTTTAGAGCATTCTTCACTTCGTTTTGTTCTTCTTTATATGGAGGCAGTCCCCACTTCCAGTCTGTGACTATCAAGCCATTTCTCGTCAATAATAAAAATAGGATTCCCTCTTGACTCCTCCCCCTTCATTTTTGTGAGCAATTTGCATTAAGTCAAGGTTAAGTTTTCTTGTCAGTTCTGATCTCTCCCCAATTGCTCTCAACCCTCTAACAAATCCGTTTCCCATGCTGCCTGGTGAACCTCCCTCAAATGAATCTTTATTAAACGCCTGTGCAGACAAAGCAGTTTCAACACAAATTGAACAGAAGTGACAATTGTCTTCAGGATAAACCCAGCTTCTTTTAGCCCATGATGAGACTGTCTCCCCAGGTCCCTGAAAACCTTTTCTGAAACTCACACAGAGGGAAACAGTCACCTCTGCACCACAAAGTAAACAAGAGATCTCCTCTGCAATGCTGTGATATGCTCCAAGCAAATAGCTAGCTCCTTAAGCTCTCAGAAAGGTTTAAATATTCCACATATCATTACATCCTCAGAGGCTGACGCAGCTCTTATTTTACATGCTTAACAGCTGCTCCAATAGGAGTCTCTTCCAAAAAATGGCTATTGTGATCTACATAGCAAGTAAATTACTGCTTGAGAGACACTTGTTCTGTGACCACACTCCTGGAAATTATGCCTAGCTCCATTTTGCAATACTGTCTTGAGTGATGAGGTGAAGTGTTAGCACTAAAGCCCACATACCCTTCAAATGGTGCCTGGAGAGCTTTATTCATCTGAAACAAATGTGAAGATCCACCACCCCCCCCAAAAAAAATACTATGACTATGTATGTCACTAACAATCATCACAGACAACAGCAAGCCATAAAGAAAGCCGCTTGATGTAAATTAAAACTGAGCACTGGGAACACACAGTTGAGATGAAACCCACCCTATCCCCACCCACCTGAACACCTTGGGCCAAAGTAAACCCCCTCCACCTATGCTTAACGTCCATCCTGCCCACGTCTTGGGAATTTGGCTGTGTTCTTTCTCTGCACTGACTCGTTTCTCTCTACTAGAGGTTCATCCTTCTCATCGTAACTTGTATGACCCTGATTTCCCCTTTATATAACTCCCCCCCTTCCCCTCACTTCACAAATGAGAGGCAAATGCCCAATAAATATTTATAGATTAAGTGAGTGAAAAGAAATCTATTTCCCCATTGCTTCTTCTCACATTACTCCTCGTTCCACCGCAATCTAAAGAAGCTACTGAGTCCATTCTTCTACTAACGCAGGTCTCCAGAGGTGGCCAAACACATTCTAATTTAAAAAATCCATGAGCTTTCCATACCCTTCATTCCAGATGACCTCCACACAACATCTGAGATTGCTAACCAGCTCTCCTAGTCATACCATCTCTTTCTTAAGTTTTTTTTTTTTTTTTTTTTACAATATCCTCTTACTTACATCACCAGTTCTCCTGAACTCACAGCGTCACTCTGTGCTATTCAAACAGGAAAACTCAACCATGGACCCAATTTCTACTGCCCTGTCTGTCAACATCTTCCACATTTGCAATTCTAATTCTCATTTTTCTTCTAGTCCTCAGAATCACTTTTCTAAATTCCTTTTGTACCTCTCCTGATAGATATCATGTTGGAACCTCAAACTGAACAGATCCAAACCAAAACTGAATCTGACCTCCTTCCCATCCCTAATGTTGTAACCATTGTGATCTGGAAAGATAGACTTGGACTCCACTTAGATGTAATTAATTGGAGATTTACTTATACCTGCGCAGGGGACCCCTGCTCTAAGAGACAGGCAGCCCTGAAAGGAAGGGGGCAGGTGGTCTTTTATACTCTTTTTGCAAGCAGGCCAGTACGGAAGTGAAACACAGTTAGCTCAGGGTGGGGTTACAGCCTGGGTAACAATGGTTACAGTCCAGGTAACTATGGTTACAGCTTAAGAAACACAGTTTGAGTAAGTTTCCCACTATTGTTCATCCACTGGGAACTGGGGGGGGAGGGTTGTAAAACTTGGGATTTCCTGTGCTTCTTTGTTCTGAAGCTTTTTCTTGCCTGTGGGAACTAGGAAGCTGGGAGCTTGCCCATGGGGCAGGGGAACGGGCTGGGACCTTGCCCGTGACACTAAGTCCTCCTGCCCATCTGTATCCCCACCTTGGTGGAGAGTCATACCACTCTCCTGTTACACAGGTAGGAATTTGAGAGTGATTGTTGGGGAGGTTCTCATCTACCTCATCTGCAACTTCCACTAAGCTTTAAGTCCTGTTGATACTTTTCTGAAACATCTCTTGATTCTATCCATACTTTCTATTTTCCTTGCTGCCATCCTAGCTTCAATTTTTATAATCTCTCAGTGAGACTATTCCAGAACTAATCTTCCTCCAGTCTCATCCCTCTCCCATCCATTTTTTTCCTATTAATGGATGAAGTTTTGTGAGAGTAGGAATGTCCTAGTCATCTTTGCATTCCTCTGCACAAGTACTCAAAACATGTTTGTGAAAATAAAATCCACTGTCAGCAATTATCACCTTACAGTACAAAAATGATTCTATAAATTCCCTGCCCCCCCAAACCTTCAACAATTCTTGTTATAGAATAATGGGAAAATGTAGTGACACTGAGAATCTGATATAGCCTGGTCCTAACCTACTGCTTGGCCTCACCACCCACCTCATGCCATCCACGCACCTGCTCTCCAGCCACACACCTTATCAATTCTTTCTGCTGATTCCTAGAAGACACTCCATGTGACCTACACCTGTGGTTTGAAATGCCTCTTTTCTATCTCTATCTATTAAAATCTTCCTCCACCTTTAAGGTCAAACTAAAATTCTACCTGATAGCTTACAGAATAAGGATATAAAAGAAAAGACATGAAAGATAGCAAGATACAAAAAGATATTAAGGATATGAAAGAAAATATTTTTGTATGTTTGTGTTTTAAATAACTCATTACCAAAGAGTCAGAAAGTTAAAAAAGGGGGGGGTGTTTATAAAGTAAAAAAGTTACAGAACTGTAAGGTTAAGTTTTGAAGAAAAATCTTTAGCATCAATTTAGTGTAGCCTAAGTGTACAGTGTTCATAATGTCCACAGACTGTATGGGAATGTACTTGGCCTTCACACTTACCCGCCTCTCACTCACCAGCTCACCCACAGCAACTTCTAATCCTGCACACTGGGCTGATAAGGGCTTTCTATGGGTATACTATATTTTTATCTTTTACATCATAGTTTTACTAGCCTTTTTCTAGATTTAGAAATGTTTAGATACACAAATGCAATCGTACTACAATTGCCCATGTGTTCAGTGCAATAAACGCTGAACAGGGCTGTAGTCCAGGGCAGATGGGCTGTACCTCACAGCCCCGCAGGGAGGTAGCTGCACCACCTCATTCTGTCTAAGCATGTGCCATGATGCCCATACTGTGACCAAGTTGCCCATCCATGGATTTCTCAGAACATAGCCCTGTTAAGTGACCCATGACTAACCCACTTGTGATGGCAGCCACTGTCATCCAAAATAACCCTAACACACAGGGTGGGGCTGGATGAGCCCTCACGCTGCCATCTGGACTTGCTGATTCACATACAAGCCCTTCTGTCCCAGGTGAAGTCAGGACACTCCAAGGGCCCACTGGACAAAGAGCACTTAGCAATGCACTTAAGTAGTGACTAATTATAAATTTAATCTAAAGTAAAAATGCTTTGAAGATACAACCACTTTAAGATATGGAGATATTATATGACCTTGTATGTAACCTATGAAGAGGAATCTGTTTAATGTACACTGTGGTAATAACATGACTCAGGCTTACTTTCACTGTGAAGAACACAAAAGTAACACAGGGAGACAAGAGCAGAACAGCTCTGTGAGGAGATATACCTGCTGTTCTCTGGAATCACTGGCTTTTCTGTAAGTAAAAGTAGAACTGTTGATCTCTTGTCCACTTCTCCGTTGATTGGCTTGGGTGATGGGAGACGGACGCCATGGTCCAACAACACTTGTGTACGTCTTAATTTCTGGTGCCACTTAACTAATTTATTTAAATTAGCTATATTGCTTTTTTATTCTGTAAGTAAAATTTGAGGTTTGCCTTATTCATGGACCATTTCCACTCTCAAGTGTTAAGTCTTGTGCGTCCATATGTTTTTGGAACGTGCTAGGGCCTCCAGATACAAATGGAAGAACACTGGTTTCTCTTGTGGGCTCAACTTTGTTTCCCAAAACAGATTCTAAATAAGCAAAGATTCTGTTTCTGATGAACCAATGTCTAATTCAAATATCCACTATAATAAAGAGCTTTTGGTGTTTGCATGCATCTGTGTGAGCTATTTGATTTGGATTGGGTAAGGACTGGAAGCACAAAGGATTAAGGTTCTTTAAGAAGAAATAAAACTTTAAGTAATCAGTGATAGAAAACAAATACTATAATAATGAATGTACAGCAGTTGTGAAACCTGAAATGGCTCATGGGAAGTACAGAGGCAGCCACATTTTTCCTCTGTCGCTTAGGTTCATCATCTTAATTTTGAACATTAGCTGCCACTCCCTTGGAATTAACCAAATTGTGAGTTTTTTACACAAATAATTAGGTAAATATGGATAATATTATATTTTTAAAAAACCAATTTACTATTTTACCATGATAAGCAAGTATTTTGTTATCAGAAAATAAAATAGGAAGTTGTTAAACAGTATTATTTTCAAATATAATTCTTTAAACTATTGTGTGACACTACTAACGATTTTTTAATTCCTTTAAGATTATGATGCATAATAAAAACCATTGTAGAAAATCCACTCTTTTCTTCTTGTAGGAAA
Organism: Galagoides demidoff; assembly: GCA_963574575.1. Lineage (NCBI taxonomy): Eukaryota > Metazoa > Chordata > Mammalia > Primates > Galagidae > Galagoides > Galagoides demidoff. The sequence goes on from CAUYQV010070455.1 coordinate 23,436, forward strand.
TAAATAACAGGTAACAGAAGGCACATGGTAGTACATTTTAAAAGGCAACTCTTATTTGTGACCATAATTGCTTATTTAATCTCTCTGCATTTAAAAGGTGAATATTTTTGGGATAAGACCCAAGTCAGGTTGGGGTAGCTTTAAGCACATGTGTGTGTTTGGGGATGGTGGTGGCAGGTGGTGGTGGTGATGGGAGATCTGGAAAGAAAGTACAAAGAGAAACCTTTGAAAGATCTCTTCAAAAGAATGCTGGGTAAAAATGATTGCTGATTATTTTATTATATTTTATTAAGTAAGCAACATAGAATCCAGTTATTCCAATGCTGAGTTTGATACTTCAATTCTCATAAGCCAACAAAAGGAAACCATTTGTCTGTGAGTTTGTTTCAATGGGTATGAACCACCTCAAACTGATATAGAGGAGTGAAGTGGGTTTCTTTCCCCACAGCTCCATACCCCAGCTCCAGGGGGACTTGAGGACCGCCACTGCAACACAGCTAAAATGCAGATGGGCCATCTCTAGCTATGGCCTGTCTCACTTGTAACTACAACACCTGCATATTAAACACAGCCTCCTTAGCCTGTGTTTAATATGCAGGTGTTATAGTTAGATGCTGATATAAGCAGAGATTAAGGAGTAGAATTCTGAGAATTTGTTTTTCAGGTTTTCCTGGCATGTAATCACCTTTTGCTGTGTAGGAAGAAACGAGGCCTTCCATGAGGTGGGAACAGCTGCCCCTGAGTATCCTTTTTCTGTACCAGAAAATGGAATGAGAGGCTTCAGAATGGACAGTCTTAGGAAAGGAAGTTCCTTTTCTTTCCAAGAGCCAAGAGTGATGCTAATGTAAAAGACTAATGATTCAAAAACTGAGATTTCTTGACAACAATCTTAATTATCATGGTAAAAACCACATATATATCATTTATTTTACATATTTTACTATTAACATATTTCAGTTAATTGACATGTACGTGTATTTCAGTTAACTGAAATTCTAGTTCCTTATACCCACAGTGTATTTTAGGATAGAGGTTGCGTGGGTAAACAGAATACATGTAAGAATTTGGGAACAAATGTGGCAGAGAGGATAGCCCTAACATTCTTAAACCTGGTTCTTATAAAACGAAATGAAAGCAGAGTCACCACATCCCTCCAGTAGTCCTTTGGTTGAATGTTTCCTATTGTGAAGACTCCACTCACCTAAGCATAGCAGTGGTTTCAAGTTGCCCTTAAGGAGTTCACTTGAGGCTAGTTAAAGAAACACACATGTCCATACCTAACAGTGATGCAGGTACAGTGAAGTGTGTGATCTATGGAAATGCAAAGTGTCAGGGCACACAGAGCAGGAAGCAACTACTCCTTACAGGATAATCAAGATTGCTGTCTTCCACCTCCACATCTTGCCTCACTGGGAGGTTTTGGGGGGCAATAACTTGGATGGAGCTGTCATCTTCTACAAAAACAACGTCTGCTTCTAGAATTCCTCCTGAATGACCTGCCTGGGGCTGTTTTACAGTTAGCTTTTTTTTTTTTTTTAAAGAAGAAAGTATATACTCTAAAATAATGATTCAAAGTATAGTATGGTAAATAAGTAAGCCATTATCATAGTCGTTATCAGTATCAAGCATTATGTATTATATAAATTATATGTGCTGTACTTTTGTATGACTGAGAGTAGGTTTGTTTATAGCAGCATCACCACAAACATGTGAGTAATGTGTGGTGGTAAAACATTGTGATGGCTTCGTCACCACATGACAGAAATGCCACATTATGATCTTATGGAATCACATTATATGTGATCAGTCCATCATTGACCAAAACATCATTGTTATTATTCATCACATGACTATATGTGTAATTCCTCCCCTTTCATTAATAATGAGCCAATGACATAATCTAGTCTCAGAATTGGTCTCCATCCTGTCTTAGAGGACTTCTAGGGCAAACAAAATTTTTCCTGCATTGTTAAGTCTGTATTTAGTCTTCAACAGTATTACTAAAAGAACTTGTCTTTGCTGGAATTATGGAATTCCATCAAGGATGGCTTCAGTTATTATTAATGAAGTCATAGCATCCACAGTGCAGAAGGGCCCGTGGGACATCATGGCAGAGATAAAGCAGGACAGTGCAAAAACACCAGAATGATTAGCAGTGGTAATCACCTTCAACACCAGCTGGTATTGGTAGGTGGGCAATAGCTTTCTATGTTTCTGAAATTTTACTGGAACCAGCAAGAAAGCAGTAAATTTTCTCTGACCCCTCTACTTCTGAGGAGACATTGTCAAGAGTACCATCTTCTTTATTGAAAGTTCATGTTAGCTAAGTGGAGAGATAAATTGTGTGTGAGTGCAGTATAGGTTTTCAGTAATGCACATTTTTTTTTTATTTATTGCTAGTACTATATTCATTCCTCTGGATTCCTGAACTGTGTGCAGCAGTAATTTTGAGTAGGATTAGCCCTCAGAGTAGGCTGCTGTCAAAGGTCTACCTAGCCACCTTCTTATTTCCTCTAATACAAACAAACATCTCAGAGAATCAAGCAATTCAAAGCCCAGCTACTTAACAAGTGACATTAGGAATTTTAAGTTGTCATTCAAGAGATGGAGATAAATCATGCTAAGAGATGGAGAGAGATGAAGACCAGTCATTGGATTTAATAACCTGGAAGTGACTGATGACCTTGACAAGCATAGTTTAACAAAGTAAATTGATGGAGAAGATTAGCCCGATTGAGTGGTTTTAAGACAGAAAGATGCCTTTCACAGAAGGGTAAACCATATTTTCTGAAATGGCTCATCTGCTGTAAACCAAGTAGATCATGAATAAAACATACTCTTAAAACATAAGGAACTGCTGGGTTTGCAGGAATGAAGAAACGTATCCAAGTATCTCCACCACCACTGCCAAAACACACACACACACACACACACACACACACACAAACCCAAGAGCTGACAGCTGAGGAAGGAGACCCAGGCAGTATGGAACGAGAGGAGGGAGTCAGATATGTTAAAGGTGAACAAATCCTGATAGCATCACCACTAAGACTGGGCCCTGGGCCAGCTGCGAGGTAGGGGAGCCAAACCTCTGATCCTCAAATTAGTCCAAACACCTCAAAGAGACCATAGCGTTTCCACAGCCTGTGAGCAGAAGCAAATGCCAATCTTTCTGAAGAAAAGCATCCCTTCTTTAGGCCCATAACACTCCCACAAATGAAGGTCAAATAAATATGAATTTACAATTTAAAAAATCACCAAACACACCCTAAGCAAGAACTAAGCAAAAACAAAACAATAAGGAATAGATTTAAATCTGTCTGGAGACTTCAGATATTGAAATTAGCAGTCAAAAATAGGAGAAAGACTATTCATAAAAAAAACTAAAGAAATGATAGATGAAAACATAAAAAGAGGAAGAAGTAGGCTCTGAGTTGAATGTGTTCTGCAAAGTTCATGTGTTGTAAATATCAACCTTGGGAAGTGGGGCCTAATGGATGGTGTTTGTCACGAGGGCACAACCCTCATGAATGGATCGTTATCTCAGAAGTGGGTTCATCATCACAGGAGTGGATTTCTCACAAAGGAATGAACTCAGCCCCCCCTTGATCTCTCTATCTTACCCTCTATTTGCTGTTCCACCATGGGATTATACAGCAAGAAAGTCCTTGCCAAATGCCAGCCCCTCAATCTTGGATTTCCTAGCTTCTATAATCATGAGCCAAAAAATTTCTTCATTATTAATTACTTAGTTTTCAAAGACCATTGAGATAGGAACAAAATAATAATAATAAGGATAATAATAAGCAAACAAAATTAGTCTCTGGTGTTATATTATAGCAGAACAAAACAAACATAGAGGCAGTAAGAGGCCATAAAAACAATCAAGCAGGCTTGAAAAACAACTACAAATTTTATAAATTAGAAACATTATTATTGATATTAAAAACTCAGTGGATGGGATAACATTTTAGCAAAGCTAAAGATATAATCAGTGACTAGAAGACAGAAATAAATAGATTATCCAGAATGTAGCACAGAAAAACAAAATAAGAGTAAAAAGATCTAACAATCAATCCTCTATTCAAAGTCCAGCTGGAGAGAAAAAGAGAATGGAGGAAGGGCAATGCTGGAAGAGAATAGTGGTAGAAAAACATTTCAAAACTAATATAAGACATGAATCCACAGATACAGGATACACAATACCCAACCAAGTAGGACAAAGAAAAATGATTAACTCTGAGAGCAGGAGAATAAACTGAAAGAGAAAAGGGAATGGGACATCCACTTTCTTGATGTGTACACTCTGGATATCCCCCCTTCTCATGACCACTCACTATCATTCTCCTTTGCTGGATTTTCCTCCTCACCCTGACCTCTAAAGATTGGAGTATCTGAGCTCAGTCCTCAGACATCTTCTGTTCACTATGTTTTACGTGAGCTCACCTAGTCCCAAGGGTGCATATATTCTCAACGCACTATGACCTTGCAGATTAGTACCCATATCTTACTCCTCTGCCAGGAGCTCCAAACATAAATATCCAACTGCCTGTGTGACAGCTACACCTGGATGTCTAAGAGGCATCTCCACTTTAATATGTCCAATAAAATCTTTTGATTTTTCTGTCTATTCCTCTTTATGTTCAGTCTCTCATGGCTCAGTAAATGGCACCACTGTCCCTCAAGTTCCTCAGGACAAACATCTAGATTTTGCCTTGCTTAGTTTTTCTCCTGCACCCTACATACAAACCATCAGCAACTTACTTGAGCTCTACCTTCACACCTATATTATATACATATACCCCAAACCTAATCCCTCTCACCACCTCCACCTTACTACCCTGCTCCTCATTAGCACCACCCCCACCCCACCCCATCCATTCTCCACATGCAGTCAGGTTAATCTTTCTAAAACACAGATCAGGTTATAATCTGTCATGCCCAAACCTGCCCATGCTATCTATCGCACTTAGTACAAAATCTATAGTCCTCGTTCTGATATACCTGGCCCTACACCATCTGGCCTTGGCTGCCTCTCTAACCACATCTTCCCTCACTCATTCCGCTTCAGCCACATCGGCATCCTGACTTTCCAAGCTCATTCTACCTTAGGGTCTTTGCATCAGTTTTGAATGGTACCCCACAGATTTTGAGATTAATTCCTCCTTTTCCTTAGAGTATCTGCTTAAAAAGCTCCTCTTCAAGCTGATGTTTTCATTCAAAGACCTCTTCCCTCTTCCTCTTTCCCTGTCTCTTTATTCTGCTTTATTTCTTTCACTTCATTGCATGGATGACAGTCTGATTTACATATTTTTATGTATATCTCTCCCATTAGCAATTATTCACTATTGCAGGCAAAAATATTTGATGGCTGAATGAATTCAAGCTCATTTGAAATAGCTTTGGAAATCACAACTAAATTCTCTCTTTCTAATTGGCAAATCTGTCTTTTAAGTAATTTTGTTTGCATCAAGTTTATTGATTTATAGACCACTGTACACTCTAAAGTCTACTGGCTTCCGAGTAGAAAAATAATCATTTCTTCAATTGACTTTCCAATGTTTAAAATAACACTGACAGATCTGAGAATAGAGTACCTACAGAAATCACTATTTAGATGCAATTAGCTCATTCATCAGCATCATTGTAAACAGATAGATTGCAATATTATCTAATTTGAGGATGAACTTCTATTTTTTTCCATAAGAAAGCACAGGCCTCTAGAAGGTATGCTGGACTAAATTTCAGAAATTTCAGAACTTTCAGAATAGGCGCCTTCTTTAGTCTCTCATTAGTACATAAACCTAGAAAAATTTCTGTTACTCAATAATTCCACTGCCTTGTCCATTAAATAGGAACAGGTGCCTTAAAACATGATACAATACTTTCAATGAATTATCTATGAATAAGTACCAAGGAGTTAAGTACTAAAATAGGAGCTATAGACAATTTTTTTATTAAGATCATTGTGGGAATTACTGAGGTCTTTCATTGATTCCTATCTTTTTAAACTTCTGGGAAAAATTCATAAAATTCCAAGTGGACTTTAATATAAATATTATAAAATATGAATAACTGTTATTATAATAACTATTTATTTTATCTGCTTCTAGCTTCTAGTACCTTGGCAATAATCAAGTTGATGGATAAACAATATAGAAAGTGCTTTAACAGAAATATTTAAAATAATCTAAGATACCATAGAAAATAAGAGATACTTAAAATTTGCATATGGTGGCTGTTCTGATTTTTGAAAGGAAAGAAGATTGATTCTGAATAGGGACTTAGCTCCTATTTTAAACAAAATCAACTGGACTAAATGGAGAGCGTGTAAACCTTTTGTAAAAGTGAAAGTGATGATTTCTAAAGACCCTCGTGGGTGAACCAAAAAATAAACTCAAGGTAAATAAACCTCATTTTCTCTTTATTTTCTCTCTTTCCTTTTATTAAATATTTTTTCTTGCCTTGTTTGCTCTTTGTTTAAATAGATTAACAGGCTAGCTCAAGGTTATAGAAATATATATGTCTAGGGTTCAGCAAGTCACATTTGTTTTTCATTATACTTTAATAGTTTGATAAATATGAGCTAAGTGATAATACAATTAGATGAAATTATAATTGACAAAGCTTAATTTTATAAAAAACAATGAGTTTATGACAACCTAGGGAATGGAATGTAGTTTTGAGATTGTTATCAGTTACACTGAGACATAAAATAATATTTTATCAAATATGTAAAAGCTGAAAAGGATAATGAATGTTTCCCATCTCAATAAATGACATCACCTCACTGAACCAGTTCAGTCCTCTGCCACCATCTGAAGTAAGCTGGAATAGAAATCCAAAAATATAGTGGCTCAACCAGGACAGGTAGTGATCTCTATCATGCTTAAATAAAGATTCAAAAGTGAGTAGAACCGAGCCACTGGGGATGCTCGGCTCCACAAAGTCATCCAAGAATCTAGGTAACTTGTATATTGTTCTGCCAGCCCTTAAATTGATGCTCACGTCTTCATAGATGGAAACTGCATCAGTAATACTGTCCATTCTGTGGCATAGGGGTAAGGGGCTTGGAGTCCAGGCAAGCAGCCTCATATTTTCCAAAGATTCCTGGATGTTGACCCAAATTTAGTCCATGGCCACATCTAACTGAAGGACACCTAACTGAAAGAACCATTCTTTTAAGAAGCACCTTACAGTCTATTTAAATAGACTGTGTGTACATCACCAAGGTAGGCCTATCTGCCTCTTACGTATTTCACAAAAGTGCCCATTTCCACTGTCAACAGCCTTATCTGAGGTATCATCACCTCTCATCCATTTCACCACAATAGTCTCCTAACCGGTCTCCCCATATTCACACTAGCCTTTGCTCCCAAATAATTTGTCTCCATTCCAGCCAAAAGCATCACTTTGAAATGCAAATCTAATCATGCCATAACTCTGATTAAAATCTCTCAATTACATCCCATGGCTCTTAGGAATCCTTAACAGGAACTCTGAAGTCCTCTGTCTCCGACCCTCCTTTGCCTCTTCCCCTCATCACCGTTCCCCTCTCCCTGCCCACGCCCACGCTCTGTATTCCAGGCACGTTTGCCTTCTGCTTCCAACCCACAGAGTGCTCTCTTCTGCCTCGAGACTGTGAACGTGCTCGTCCCTCTGACAGTGGTGTTCTTTCCTCCATTCGCCTTACCCACTCCTACACCAGTTCTCCACTCAAACTGCTTACTCAGAGAAAGCTCCCCGAGTCGCAGACAATGTCGGATCCTGTGTTATATACTTGTGGAGCACCCTGCAATTTTGTCGCTGTTGGTAATTACACATTTATTTCTGTGATTATTTGAGCTAGGGAAATCTAGCTGCTTCAAGGGAGGCCTGCTGCTTCCAGCAATCTCTTGGCGCGTCTGCTGTGTTCTTTCCCCTGCTGCTGTCTCCTTCCAGCTTCAGACATTCAAGAGCCTCCTCTGGCTTACAGCCAAGGGCCTTGAATTGCAGGCTCTGGTAATTTAAACTTCCCTTTCCGTTCCTTTACCCACGCTTTCTTCTAGCGCTCTCCCCCAGCCAAGATCTAGGTTCTAGGTAACCAGAACAGCTGACCTAGGTGGTTGCCCTTTTCGCCCCACTCCCTTGAGGTCTTGGGTACAGAACTCACGATTTCACCCAAGGTCTAAGATGATTTATTTTGGCTCTAAGTAGTCTCTCACAATTGATCCAAATTTCACTATCATTGTCTGTTAGTCTTCATAATTGTGCTTCTTTTCTGTTTCCAGTTGAATATAGCATTTTCCGCCCTGATTTTTTATTCTTTTGGAATTTGGAAGAGGATGAGGCTTTTGTTTTATTGTTTTTATGCATTTCTAGGAGGAAAGCAGCATTAACATTTATTTTTATTCTACTATCTTTAACTAACAGCATCTGAAGCAGGAGTAGATGTTAACACACCAGGAGGCTGTATCTGCTCACTCTGCGGCTTCACACCCCTGGAGAATTCTTGTCCCAGTTTAAGAAGCACCTTACAGTCTATTTAAATAGAATTTCCTCTCAATAAAACAGAGCATATTACAAAATAAACTATCTGTGGACTTCTCCAATGACTCCACACATTTTCTAATGAGAAAAGCAGCCTATTATTGCACACACGGGGAAACAGTGTGGATCCCCCTCACCTACGAGTAAGCGCAGCTCCAAGACACCAGAACTGCCTGGGCTTTCTGTTTGCTAAGCCCCTTGCTCTGGATTGCTTTTCTTCAAATGCTACATGAACACATACTGACAGGTATATGATAGGTTCTCAAAATTTTAATTTTTCTTTCTCCTCTTAACGCAGAAAGAAAAAAATGTGTGTGTGTATGTTTTTAAAAGAAAGCTTTAGTAAGTGCCTACCATATGCTAGGCACAGTGGCAGACACAGATGTCCCAGTCTAGTGAAGGAAAAAGACAAGTAAACCCAAAAGGATAATTAGCATAAACACTCCTGCAAGAGCAAAGGATGCTTTAAGAAAACAAAAGTGGACCTTCCAATCTATCTTAAAGTGGTGGGGAAGAGGAATAATGCCTTCCTCAAGGAAATGATGCCTAAGTTAAGATGTTGTCTTAACAAACAGAATCAAACCACACAGAGAAACAAGGGGAAAAGGTATGCCAGGCTATGGAACAGAGTCATTCTACAAATGCCCTACAAGCCATGTTGTGTATGTAGATGATTCCTTCTCGCCTGGCCAAGGAAAACCACTTTAACTGAAATGTGCCCTCCATCTTATTTTGTATGACTATTAAGTCAAAAAAACCACATCTTCTGATTTAATTTACCAAATACTCACTGAGCACACAGCAGGTGCCAGACAGGGAGGATACAAAGACTAAGGCACAGTCCCTACCCTCGGCAGGCTTACAACCTGGGAAGGGAGCCCAACACACACACAGAGGATGTCAGGGTCAGGTGCTACAAGAAATCACCAAGCAAGTCACTAACTCACCCCAGGAGAGTTAAGAAAGGTTCAGCTTAGCTGATTTTTAAAGAGATAATGAGAATATTGTGACACAGGAGTTAGAAAAAACACTTTCAGAGGAGGGAAAAAAACGAAGTGCAGGCTGCTGGTAATGAATGGTGTGTTGTGTGGAATGTCACCTAAACCTAAGTAGTTCCCTGCTTCTGGGGTATAAAGTGCAAATAAATGTTTGGTCATAAGATGAAAATGAAAAGATGGGACTTAACATTGGAGGGAAATTAATGTCATTATAAGAGTCTTGAACTTTATTGTATAAGTAATATAGAACTAACAAAGAATTTCAATCAGGGAAAAATATACGATATAGGCTGATCACCCTAATAGCAGTAAAGAAAAATCAGAGAGCTGACTGGATTATAGATGGATTGTTTAGGTGGCAGGTGTTCCTGAGGGTAAGGGCTACTATATTAAAATTAACAGCTATATGTGCATAGAACATAAACCACATGAATCAGCTCACAAAGCTTAGAGGACAATCAGAAGGACTATTGTGACAGCCCAAAACAGGAGACCCTGAGAACTTATACTAAGGTGGTTATATGTAGATTGACAGAGTGAAGAAGATACACTTGGGAAACAGTTAGGGGGACAAAATTAGTAAAATTTATTCCTTGGGTACATCTAAAAATGAAAGGAAAATAAAAGACGATATCTAGCCTCCCCCAAATTACACATGTACCAAAACAAATTACATTTTGTTGAATGTATCATGTATTTACCTATATTAGCCTATGATCTCAGGAAGGAAGGGACCACCTCATTTACCTTTGCATTTTCAGGGGCTAGCCTGATGCCTTCATAAAGTGTACACGCAATAAATATACGAGGAATTAACAAGAAAAAGCAAGGGACTGGTGGAAACAACGAATTTGGTATTGGAGATAATGAGTTTAAAGATTCCTATGGAATTTTCAAGTAGAAATTTCCAGATGAAAATATTGCAGTTCTAGAGTTCAAAAAAGAGACAGAGAGTAACTGAAGCCAAAAGAAGGAAGAGCTCAGAGAGTGAAAGGAGACGGTGATGAAGGATAGTGCCATGAGGATATCCCTTCAGTAAGAGCTGGATTTTATTCAACCTAAGCCAACAGGAAAGATAACTTATGTAGATCAAGGTTCAAGAGCCACCAGAACATCCATTCTAAGTCAAGTGGGGAAGAACCATTTCTTCCCCAATAGTCACTATTGCCTGTCTTATGAAACTGACATCCTATGAAAAGAAAAAAAAAAGTAATTTTCATTTGTTTAGTATTTAGCACTTACAAAGTTCTTAAATTATATGTTTGAGGTGTAATTTCTATGCAGTAAAATCAGTCCTGTTTGGGCTGTTTAGTTCTAAATATTGACACATTTATATAAAGCCACCACATAGTCAATATATCAATTATTTCCATCATCCCAAAACGTTTTCTTCTGCCCGTCATTGGCAACCACTTATCAACGTTTGTTCATTTTGTTAGGTGTGAGAAGGCTAAGGTGATTATTATTATCTTCTCTTTCCCAACAAGGAAACCCAGTACTTTTCAGAAGTTATACAGCTTGCCAAGAAGCACAGCCAGCACTCAACCCCCGGCATTCTGATTCCTAACACAACACCTTTTCTTCTAACCCCAAAAGCCATCTTATGGCACACCGTCCTCAGAATTCACAGTGCACGATGCAAGCCGTATGTCCTGGTTTGTAAGACTTCTAGAAGCTTTCAGATGTTCAACCAATATCATGGCATACATAAATTTAAAACTTTTGTTTTGCTTTTGGTAAGAAACAGGCATCTCACCTTATTTCCCAAGCGGGTCTTGAGCTTTTAGGCTTAAGCAATCTTCCTGCCTCAGCTTCTTGAGTAGCTGGGCCTGGAGGCATGTGATTCTTATATACTAGCTGTGCTTAAGCATTGGTCTTAAAACCAAAAAATAGGAACTAACTCTTGAGAAAGCTAATTTTATAAATGGATTGTTTAGGTGGCAGGTGTTCCTGAGAGTAAGGGCTACTATATTAAAATTAGCAGCTATATGTGCATAGAACATAAACCACACAAATCAGCCCCACTGAATATACATTCTCTGGGCTGCCCCCTCTGTGTGACTGAGCTGCAGGGGCTTTGAACGTTTACTCTTGAACTCCAGAACTCTGTCTATAAATGAGGTTTGTAATGTTGTGATAATGAGAAGCCATATTTTAAAGAGATTACTATTAAAGTACTCTGCTTTCATTTGGGGTTGCCCTCTTTTCTCTGCACAACTTTCTTTGGAATGAGTTGAAATTTCCAACCCACTACCAGTACAAGAAGTGTGATTGAGACAATAAATATACTCACAAAATGTAAACTCGGCTTTAAACATCTGCTCTTAAAGAAAAAAAAAATACATGAGCACGGGCAAACTTTCTTCCAACACTATTTTTTAATGGAGCTGAAAGTCCTACCATTTACAAACACAAATGGTCTCTTCCCAAACTGACTAGGCAGATTTAAACTAATTCACATATAATGTTGATCATTTATACGAGGTTTTATACAGACACAGGAGTGGCTCTCAGAGTCTATTCAACTGTTTCAGATAAAATTATTCAATTGGACTGAAACTCTACGTTCAAGATTCCAGTAATAAAGAAATCTAGGTATTGAAATTGAAATACCCTCAAATTTCTACCGATTTTATTACTACTTTTTATTGCTAAAATTCTCAGTAGGAGGAACCTCATGTCAACATTAAGAAAACCTTTTCTCCGTTTAACTTTTCTGCCCTAGAAATGCAAACCAGGTAAGGAAGCAGCTTACATCCAGCTCCCTTCTAGTTGGGTAACTGTTTAGTTTCAGCCAGGAATGTGAATAACCTCTTACATAATCTATCTCCTTGAAAATCATTCCTGGGAAATTACCTAAACTATAGGAAACGTTTAGTTTATACTTTTCCCTACAGCATTAATAACGGTGATAAAAAAAAAATGAAAACAACCAATGTCTAATAATAAGGGAATGGTTGAATAAAGGCTGATATATTGATTAAACAAAACGTCATGCACCATTTAGAAGGATATTTACACAGATTATAACAGCTACGCGAAAAATGCTTCTGGCATAACAAGTTTTCACATAAAGCAAAAGAGACTCCCTCTCTGATGCTTTAATTGAATCCACAGACAACAGAGTGCGCCACTACCGTACATCAGGGTGGAAAATAGATTTCAAGTTGTTCCCTGAGAATCTTCATCTCTGACAGTCGTTACCTGCACCCTTCTCCTCATGATATTCACACATACTATCTTAATGAATCCTCATTAAATCTAAAGAGGTAAATAATGTGTTATTAGTTCATTAGAGCGGTCACTGATGTCATTATGAGCAGTTTATCTCAGGACAGTAGATACACTGATTGCCTTTTGCAGATCTCATTTCTATAGGTCAGCCAGTCACCAAGTTTTACTTCCCAGGATGACTAAATAACTCCTGTCCTCACAAAAGAAAAAAAAAGGTCCTCATTATTTAGCTATTGTCCAGACCAGCATCGCTCAAGACAAATATAAAGAAAGCAAGCCATGGGTGCAATTTTTAAATTTTCTAGTGGCTGCATTAAAAAAGTAAAAAGAAACATATGAAATTAATTTTAATAATACCATTGATTTAACCTGATATATTCGGATTATCATTTCAATATAAAATCAATAAAAGTTGAGATATTTTGTATTCCTTTTGTTTTAACTAAGTCCTTGAAGTCCAGCCTTTTTTTTATACTTATAGCTCATCTCAACTCAGAACAGCCGCATTTCAGTTGCTCCTTAAAATGAGGGGCCACTATCTTGGATAGCTCAGTTCAAGGGAAGGCGATTGACAAGGGAATTTTAAAAATACTTACATAAGATAAATTAGGACATAACAAGCATTGATCTGAAACACGATGTGCCACTTAAGAAGACAATAATATCATTTAGGTAAGTTAGATGCAGATGTTATTATTATTCTCAAGTAAAAACATACTGTTTTTCTGGTTTTCCTTTTTTTCTTATGGTAAAATGTTCTGAAGCCAGCATGTCTGAAGTTAGGGGGGAAAAAGCAAAATATTATGGTGCATAATGGAAAAACAATATTATGCCATTGGGGTAAGGTGTGCTGGTTATGAGACAAATAAAAAGGAGACTCGCTGTATTCTGACCCTCAGAATGAAAAATTATCATTCAAAGGGAGGAGGCCTTCAGGGACGACTTGCATATTTCAAAAGCTCCAAAAACTTTCTTTAGAGACAAATATTTATGGCCAAACATTTCACCTGACACCACATTAAAGGCATTCCTACAATTTAGGTTTTTCTGTAAGAGCAACTGGGGGATGACCCTAGAACGTTAAGGGCTTTTGATAACAACCAAGCTACCCAGCCAATCAGTCCTCAAGAGGATACTTTAAAAATATATATATATGAATGAAGGTGAAGCTAAAATCTTTGAAAAACCCAGGGCTATACTTGAAAACAGCAGTTTAAAAAACTACTTAAAGAGGGAAAGAGAAAGTGCACTGGAGAGAAACCAAATAAATGTATAGTTGATGCACCCCCCCCCATCAATGTTCCTCACACACTGCCACAGCTAAAATTAGGACCCCATGTTTGAAATAATCTATTCCGCAAAAGCTAGTTTATGTTACACAGACTCTTCTGGAACATAATGGTAGAACTTATAGCCTAGTGAGGACCACGACCGCCAGGTAAATAGGCATCTGAGTTTATTCGGAGTGTGACGACTGTCCAGATGGGGAAGGCCCAGTGGAAGCGGCAGGCTGGGCATCACCTCCAGGTGAGGGTGGGGAGGGTATGTGATGGGGCTCAGCTTCCTCAGTCTAAGCTGAGCCTCCCCTTTGAGTGGCCTAGTGAAGGGTGTTTGAAGCAAGAAAAATGAGACGCTCCATGAAACAAAACAGAACTGAACGAAACAAGGGGGCCAGGAGGAGAAGTGAGGAAGAGAGAAGTAAGGGCTTCACTGTTCTGTGGTCCGTTGTAAGCCACGCTGAGGAGTGTGGACTTGATCCTCAGAGCCACGGAGAGCTACCAAAGGCTTTTCATTAAATGTTGCTGCTTTGATGTCCTTCCTTCTGGAGATTAAGTAATCTCCCAATTACTTTTTTTTTTTTTTTTGAGACGGAGCCTCAAGCTATCCCCCTGGGTAGAGTGCCATGGCATCACAGCTCATAGCAACCTCCAACTCCTGGCCTCGAGCGAGTCTCCTGCCTCCGCCTCCCAAGTAGCTGGAACCACAGGCGCCCGCCACAACGCCTGGCCATTTTTTGGTTGCAGCCATCATTGTTGTTTGGTGGGCCTGGGCTGGGGATTCGAACCCGCCACCCTAGGTGTACGTGGCTGGCGCCTTAGCTGATTGAGCCACAGGCGCTGAACCCCAATTACTTAAAAACACTAAAACTAAGGGTTTTTTCAAGTTTTTTCCAAGTGTTTCCAAGGAAAATACAGAAACTAACAACACACAATTATTTTCAAATACAACACAGAAAAAAAAAAGGCCTCAGACAAATTCACTCGCTGAATTTGGAAAAATAGTATTTTCTGTGATTCCTAGAAAAATCTATTTTTCTTTTTCCTTTTTTATAGCCTGGCTGTGATTTCTTTGGAGTGTCATAAAATTAATGGCTTGTAACATCTCATTACAGGGCGAGTCCAAGGGCACCTTTCTCATCTTTGCTTAAATGCCTGCCTTAAAGGGAATCCCCAAGAAGGGAATTGCCCTGAGGGATGGACAATTTCTCCATTTGAAGGCTTCCTCTCAACAAGGAAAAGTTTCCAATCTCGCTGTCCATCTATTACACGCATGGGTGTGAAGGAACGTAGATGCACACACATGCACACACACACATGCACACACACACACACCATGAGCCAAATCAGAACCAGGGCAAAGGACGGAGGGAAGGAGGAACAGCACAGGTGCTCCCAGAAGCGTGACTCTGTTTCCCTCCAGCTCTCCATTTTGTGCTATTTCTTATTATTATGGATTTCTTGGCTGACAGTCTCAGACTGACAGCTTTTTCTTAGCTCAGTCCTAAAACTCTCTGTGTGCTTGCTTAAGACCATTTGACTTTTTTCCTATACATATCCCCCAAGGGAGATGAAATTGTTGTTAACTGGTTCCAACCAAGGAGCCACTAGGCCTTTCCTTCTCTGATCTGTGTTTGTTATGCCTCTTCCTAATCATTCTTAGTTTCAGCCCCCAGTCTGTTTTGTGGCAATCCCTGGAAAGACCTCTCAGGTTCCTTCTGTCCCCACTAAGCAGGAGGGGGTGATAGTGGCACCGTATTCTCATGGGGCTCTGGCTACTATTTAGGACAGCGGTTCTCAACCTGTGGGTCGCGACCAGTGAAAATACATCCTGCATATCAGATATTTACATTACGATTCATAAGAGTAGCAACATGACAGTTAGGAAGTAGCAACGAAACATCATTTTATGGTTGGGGGTCACCACAACGTGAGGAACTGTATTAAAGGGTCACAGCATTAGGAAGGTTGAGAACCACTGGTTTAGGACAGTAAGAAGGGCACATCGGCTTGGATTAAGAAAACACTGTGAAACCTGGGCCTTTCTCCTTTCTCCTCCCAGGCCACAGGAAAAGACCCAGGAAAAAAATACCGGACTAAAAAGGCTTTGTGAAAAAATCAAGGTGTCTTTAGGGCGAGCTGTGCAGGGAAAACGGGCCAAGCACCTGTGGGTGGCGCCGTTCTGACTCAGTCCTGAGTATCGCCTTAATTCTTTCTTTTGAGAAGAAAGACAAGGTATTTTAAAATGCAGAGCTGTTTAGATGTGGTGCTTATTCTACAAAGTTAATAATGTTTTGAGGGTTCATTAATCTTAACAGCCTGAGAAAAATACATGTTCATGTTCTTGCTCTCCCATTATCATCCTTACAGTATATTTTTACATAAATAATTGGTTACGGCTCAAATGAAAATAACTCTGACAATTATCAAGCAGGCTAGGGGTTTGTGAGCTTGTGCTGTGATGTGAGCGCTCAGCACCCCAGGGTGCCTCAGGACCAATGTGTTATCTTGTGATAACATTCAACTCACTTCTTTATAGGCTCATAAAATACAAGTTTTTCATCGAGCCGCTGAAATGACTGTGTTCTGTTTAGATAATATTCCCTCACTGAAAACTTAGTCTCAATAGAATTTTTCCGATTAAAGTATAAATGTGGTCTTTAGGAGGAGTAGGGCTCGTGTTCCTGGAAACCAGAGTGTCCTCGGAAGCACTGCGACCCTGGCCTCATTTCACAGGCCCTGTAGTGTTTTGCAGACGGCTGTATCCTCTATACACAAATTCTGTTCTTCACAGACTAACACATGGGGAGCCTTCACTCTTACGCATATTATCATCTTTCTTTGTGGCATGCACTAAAGACCGCGGTGTGATGAATTGTCATCTCCCTTAACCTCAAAGGTAACTGGCTATAAAATTGTTTTATGTCCCCAGTACCGCTGGTCCTCGTGTAAAAATACTAGCTGTAATTCAATGTTGGCAATGTAGTATTATTCATAAAGCATTCCAACTCTACTTACCAGTTTTAGAATGCCATAAGAACTTCCTGATTGAATTACAATCTAGCATTCAGCTGGGTGTCCTTTTGTCTGCCTGAAAATTACTCTCAAGCATTTCCCAACATTCCCAGGCCCTACGGAGAGTTCCAAAGGGAGCCATACTTGGCATAATCCTTCAGGAACATCTTCGGGGACATTCAAGAGGCTTAATTGAACAAAGCTTTTAAAATCAATGCTGGTTTAAAGGAAAAACAAAAAAAAGCTCCAAAGAGGAAGCATCCGAAAATATGACTCAACCTCACAGGCCAGTTTCCCAAGCAAAATCACTAAACTGATGACACGGACTTAGTCCAACTGCGTCAGACAGTTTTTGATGAGGTAGGAGAAAGGGGTTTTGTTTTTTGTTTATTGGGGAGTTTGGGAGAACTTGTTTTGGGCTGTTCTTTATTAGAAAGACTTCCTATGTGCTCCAATCAAAATTTATTCACGCACAGACATTTTCTTATCCACATCCTTTGTTATCCTTATCCAAGATAATCATTTTACAGATGACTTTCTAGTACCTTAACCAGCATATCATTTTACAAGCTCTTTTTCTTGGCTATGGACTTTTTTATCATGTGTTTCTCATAATTGTATAAATCACCTTTCTTTGCTAATAAGAAGACAGTTTTTTCATCTGTAGTAATCTCATTCACCTTTGTCCAATGGCAATTTGTCCAGCCCCACTGGCAGTGGAATATTTAGTACTAAGTAATATAATCAGTTCTCTACACGTCGGCTTTATGGCTCAGTAGTGTGGCCGTATCATAGAACATCAGAGAGGTCAACTATGCTAGTCCTGTTTCAGTCCTGTATGTATGTGGTCATAGCCAAGACCTTGTTCTAAAACTATGTCTCAGTCTGTAAGTCCTTTCTTTAGACTTAGGCTTGTTCTCTTCAATGCCATATGCTAATAAAAACGTGAGCAGATTTCCTGTTTTGTTGAATATTTAACACTCCTTTATTAAATCCATTCACTGTTAATAGCAGATTTTATTCTAGAGTTCAGGGTAGGGGGTGGGGAATGGCAACAATATGATAAACTGATCTGATAAAAAAAGCAAGAATCTCTAACAATATATTTTTTTGTTTCGTTATCATACATGCATCTTCCACCACTTACTGTTGATGGTAAATTTGTCTAATCTAAACTTTCTAAATACATTTTGTGTTTTATTATTAAATAAATTCATTTAACGCTGCATAATTAAGCTAAATTAAACATGCCCCCAGGATAATGATCTTTAGGAATACTTGAGTTCATCCACTAGAACACATTACTTTCAATCTTGTAATACCACCGCTTTCAAATACACACCTAAATGCCAACATTCTCCTTTCATCTTAACATTTCCTAGATTGACCGTCACTATGCTGGAATTCTGGGCAGTGGCGAGCAGTAAGACACTGGTGTGTAACTTCACACGAGGATGGTTCATTATGTTCTTGCCAACTGGTAGACCACGCTAATTGAAGTTTGCTTTGTGGGGCATAGAATTATGTGCCTCAAGCACATTTTCTAAATGGCA
>CAUYQV010070458.1:0-16137 GCA_963574575.1 Galagoides demidoff
CGCCTGTGGTCCCAGCTACTTGGGAGGTGGAGGCAGGAGACTCGCTTGAGCCCAGGAGTTGGAGGTTGCTATGAGCTGTGATGCCATGGCACTCTACCCAGGGAGATAGCTTGAGGCTCCATCTCAAAAAAAAAAAAAAAAGAAATATAAAATCTATATTGTTTGTGCTATTATCACTTTTTTCTTAGATACTTGTAAATGAATCTTGTCATAAAGAATGTGGAATTTGATTCTAGGAGGTGGAGTGTTCCATTCAACAAAAGTTATAATATGTGTCACAGGTTTTATGCAAGCAGTCAATTAACAGGCAGCAAGGATTTAAAAACTCCAGATTAAAAAGTGTAGGGCCCTAGTTAAACTATAATAAAATTTTGTCTGTGCTACCTTAAAAGGCAGACCACATGCTGACTAGTTACATAGCATTAGGGAAAATTATGGTAAAAATCTAGGATACTGGTAGAGGTTGACTACGTTCTGAAAATTCCAACAAAGTCCTATGAGAGATAAATTCTGGCTTGAACTCTCCTGCCCACAAACAGAAATGAAAGAAACTACAGCTTTACATGGCTGGAGCTGGAAAATATTCTTAGCAAAGTATCTCAAGAATGGAAGAAAAAGTATCCAATATATTCAGCCCTACTATGAAACTAACTTATAGCTTTCATAGGAAAGCTATAACCCAATTATAGCCCAAGAATATGGGGAAAGGGCAGAGGGAGGGGAGGGGGGAGAACGGGTGGAGGGAAGGTGATTGGTGGGATCACGCCTATGGTTCATCTTATAAGGGTACATGTGAATCTTTCTAAATGTAGAATATAAATGTCTTAACACAATAACTAAGAAAATGACATGAAGGCTATGTTAGCCAGTTTGATGAAAACTTTTCAAACTATATATAAAAACAGCACACTGTACCCCATGACTGTATTAATGTATACAGCTATGATTTAATAAAAAAAAATTTAAAAATTAAAAAAAAAAGAAACTACGGCTTTACTAGGTTATTTCCTGCCTGTAGTTAACAATTTGTCTAGGGGTGAAATATTTGTTTCTTCTATTTCTGAAACTGATCCAGTTATAAGCACGCACTTTGATGCAATAGCCATTATAGGAGATAAAACTAAATTCCATCCACACAAAAGACCAAAACCTATTGGCAAACAAGGTTTTACTTACTGATAAAAATGAAGTGAGTGTTGCTTTCTCATTCAAGCCTACTGATTCAGGGAGCCTCAAGGTAGCCCAATTAATAGGAGGCAGATACTGGGAGAGAAAGGGGTACAAAGAATTAAAATACATAGTAATAGGATCTTTAGACTTAAAAGTCAAGTCAATTCAAGATGCTAGGGCTATGATTACCCACCTATACAGGGAACTGACTGGAAGCTTTCCCTGCAAAAACCAGCAACATTGTTGCTGACGTCTTGCTGCTTACAGAATTTTCTTCCTTTTGACTTTGGCCAGATTGATTACTATGAGTATGGGAGATGTCCTATTTGCTATCAATCTTCTCAGTGTTTGGTGACCGTTTTGTACTCAGATGTCAGATCTCTGGTACCGTGTTTCCCCCAAAATAAGACACTGTCTTACATTTATTTTTTCTCAAGAAGACCCACTAGGGCTTATTTCCAGGGGATGTCTTATTTTTATTAAGTATAATACAACAACCTACATTTATTCAAATATAGTTAAGTCATCTTCTTCTGGAACCTGACAGGGGAGTTGACCCTATTGGTAGGGGTGGCACTAGTGATGCGTGAACTCCTTTCCCCTAGCTGTTTGCACGTGCGCAATAGGATGCCTGTGACTGTGGTTACCCCACGGTCACCCATGCAAGTGCGAACAGCTCAGAGAAAGGAGCTGTGGCAGATAAAAGGTATTCCAGTCTTCCTTACCACTCCGAGCCAAAATGCATGGCGTGGCTATGCAGATACGCTGCATAGCCACGCCCATCACTAGGTCTTATTATCAGGGTAGGGCTTACATTTAACAAATGCATAGAAATCCTGCTAGGGCTTATTTTGGGGGTAGGTCTTATTTTGGGGGAAACACAGTAATACCAAGGAAATTTTCCTCAATAGTTCCCTTGAATAGACACGTTCCATGCTTTTAGCTCTTTCTTCTTCTCCCTATGCTTTGAATGTTAGCCTGCTTCATGTAGTCCCCTATCTCTCTAAGTGATTTCTCAGACTTTTGAAATTCTCTTCTCTGTCTCTTTAAATGACTGACTTAGTTCAAGGGTATTGTCCTTAAGCTCAGAGATTCTTTCTTCTGCTTGGTTGAGTCTATTGCTGAAACTTGCTGCTATGTTTTGAGATTCCCTAAATGACTCTTTCATTTCTTTAAGTTCTATTACATCCTTTCTTATGTTGTCTAACTCTTTAGTGACTTTTTAATTAGTTTCCTGAAGTATTTCTTTGGTTTCTTTTTTCTGGTTTTCAACCTTCTCTTCCATTCTATTCATCTTATTTGCCATCCATATTCTGAAGTCCACTATCTGTCATTTGGCAATTTCCTTGTGGTTGGAGTTTACTTTTGTAGCTCTATGGTGATCCCTTGGGGTGTTGAAGTATTTTGGTTTTTCATGTTACCAGGGTGTTTTTGCCAGTTTCTTCTTGTCTAAAACCTCCTTTTGCAACTCAGGGCTAATGGGTTTGCAGAGCACATGGTCTTTGATGGGAACTCTCCTGCTTAATTAGAAGGTGAGGTATCCAGATGGCAACTTTTTCCCTACTGTGGTATGTTGATATGACAGGGGAGGGGCATGTGTGCTAGAAGCCTATACTGTGGCAGTTCTGATTTGTTCTGTTCACTTGTGATTGCCAATATTGAAGTCTGTGCTGGACAATCTCTGTAGTGGGTGTTGGGTTGTTCCCCAGATGGTGGTAGGAAGTTGAATTTGGGAGCTGAGACCCTGACCACGGAAGCTGGCCTTGCGGAAATTGCTCTGCCCAAGGGTCTCTCTACAGAGATGACAATGGCAGCTGAGTGAGGCTATCTAGGCAGGGTCATGGGTTCTCGAGCTTTGGCATTTGCTCAAACCAGGTCCCAGTGTAATGACAGCTCAAGGTTGTGGGGTCCCTGGCAGAGTCCTGGACCTTGAAGCACTTCCACTGGCCTTGTGGTAGTGGTGGAGACTCGGGGATGGGGTCTTGGGAGTACAGGTGCAGCTCCAGAATGTCATGGGCAGTGTCGCAGCCCTCCTGGGATCTGGAATCTCAGCAGCAATGTCCCAGCCCTTGTGAGAGTTCTGGGACCCTTGGGCTCCAGCATGAGAGCCTCAGAGCCAGGACTGGAAGGAACCAAAAGCAGTACTTCTAACTCAGCACCTGTGACTCAAGTGGCTAAGGCACTAGCCACATACACCTAAGCTGGAGGGTTTGAATCCAGCCTGGGCCTGCCATCATCAACAATGACAGCTGCAACCAAAAAAATAGCTAGGCATTGTGGTAGGCCCCTGTAGTCCCAGCTACTTGGGAGGCTGAGGCAAGAGAATCGGTTAATCCCAGGAGTTGGAGGTTGCTGTGAGTTGTGATGCCATGGCGCACTACCCAGGGTGACAGCTTGAGGCTCTGTCTCAAAAAAAAAAAAAAAAAAAAAAAAGCAGTATTTCTGAGCAGGGCCTCAGAGCTGGAAGCTGGGCCCTGTTGGCAGCAGGCTGATCTGACCTCGAGGTTGGAGGCAAGGTAGAGTAGAGAGTGAGCTGCTCTGTAGACTCTGGGACTACGGATGTCTATCACGTGAGTAGGGGTTGATACAACAGTCCAGGGACCACAGAGATCTCCCTGCCCTCATGACCTACTGAAGCAGTCATCCAAAACTTCTGGGTTAAATGTTGTAGCACCCTGGTCAACTCGTCTGCTTATAACCCACTGCATTAGAGGGGAAGGGTGCTTGGCTTCCAGTCACAGGGGACTACGTAGAGGAACCTCCACTTAGTCTGCTCCCACCCCGTCCTGGTGGAGGCAATGTGAAGGTTACTACTGCAATGCTGAGTCCTGTGTAACCCTGTCATTGTGCATCTGAGAGCATCTGATGATGTCAGCTGCAGAAACCTGGATTGGTTGCTGCCAGGTCCTTACTGTGCCTGTTGTCCAGTGCAATGACTGCACAGGTGTTAGGCAGGTTCCAGGTCCATCCAGAAAGAGGCCTGTGGCAGTGGAGGGAGCCCTCTCACAATTCAGCTACAGTGCCCACACAGTGAACATGGTGCCCTATTGTTCTATCCTCCTAATCTTCTCCATGTGTAGAAGCTTCTACCTAGATACCATTAGTTTTGTCAAATATATCACCCAGGCCTCTTCACTTTGAGTGTCCCACCTTGCTTCTCTGTGATTTCAATGTTCCTTCTGAGAAGAGCTGTCTATAGGTGGGTAGCTGCCTGCAGTCTATACTGCTTTCCATGAGAGTGGTGTGCTCATGGGCTGCTTCTAGTTTGCCATCTTCTTGTGTACTTTTGAAACATTTTTTTTTTTTTGTAAACCTAAAACCACTTTCTTTCCACAGGTATCTTCCACTTTGAGCCCACAGGTGCCAAGCTTCTTTTGAGCTCTCCTTCTGATGGTGCCTTCAGGATAAACTCTTCCAGTGGTGGAGAGGAACCTTCCCTGGGAGGAGAGATGTGCTTGCAACCTTCTTGGCTCTGGCTGCCTTTTTAGTGGTGATGGAGGGTCCTGGGACTGGTAGAATAAGGTGGTGATGGTGCTGGCACTCATTGGGCTAAGGGGTTGGACCAGGGCTCAGAAAGTGTGGCCTCATGTGGCTCTGCTGTGGATTGCAGGAAGCTGCATATACCCTGGAGCCCTGAGATGCCAGTAGCAGCCTTTCTGCTGAGCTCCAAGCCTCTTAGAAGTTGATTTCTGGAGAAATCTTGCTCTTCTTGTTCTGCTTTATAACTTCTTTCTGTGGAATCTCTGGTAGGTTCTGGCCGGTATCAAAATTTCCTGTCTTTGCAAAGAAGTTCTCCCTTATCTCACAATTGTGTGCAGTCTGCAAGTTCTCTTCTAATATCTTTTTATCTGACACTAAAATAATTCAGAAATTATTCATGCGTAATATAAAATGGATATAAACAGTTTTGCATTATGGATGGATAGCCACCTCTGATGGCCCCTATGTCTCTATGTCACAGAAGAGAAATAACATCTTTGTGACATAGTTTAGAAAGTCTGTCTAGATTTATTTTATATTCATTTGCCTCTTTCTTCACAAAATGTATTATTTGTTCTAATTCTTAGTAAAAAGTAGCCTTCAACATGCTTTACCTAGTCATAATTTTCATTCCTCTATTTTATATTCTTAAGAATTTATTATTCCACTTGCATATCAAGAATTTTTTTATCAAATTATAGAAAAAACATTAGTATTCTAATTAAACACTCATCAGTTTCACATACTTATTTAAGGAAAATTGATATTTTCATTGTAAGTCTTTCCAACCATAAATAGAAATTATTTCTCAATCTCTTCATATATTGTTTCATGTCCTTCAAAGAAATGTTACTTTTTCTTATAAGATTTGCCTCTAAGAATTTTAGCATCTTGTTGTCATTTTGAGTATGCTTTTCTATTTCTATAATAGAAGCAATTTCTAGTATAGGAAAACTTTTTTCAACAATACTCATGTTGTACTCAGTATAGCAGATACTAGGTTGAGTATTTCCAGATTTATTTCAATATCCTTCTAGAGTTTAAAATCTATAAAGCTAAAAAGTAACCTTCTGACATGGTTTAGTTCCAATTAATTGGATGTATTTTGATTATATAAATCCTGGTAGAGAGAGAAATGATTCTCAGGCAGCAACTATAGCAATTACATCCCAATTCAGCATTTGGCTTCTAGACCAAGCAGGTGTTGTTACAATGGAGACAGGTGTCTAGGAACCCCGAACTCAGCAGTAACAACAATAGCTTCCTGATTCAGTGACTTCCTGTAATGACATCATCAGTTTTTCCAACTAAGACAAAGGCAAAGCTATTCTCACTGCAAGGATTTACATCCAAGAATCTGAGAATAAAGACTCTTCTTTAAACCCTTCCCATGATTATTATTTTGTACAACTTTATACTTTAAAATTTTTTAAGTAGAGTGGATTCTATTTTATGTAAGTGAACATTAATAAATACATCATTCGTGTTATGAAATTCTCTTTTTGGTTTTTAGTAGTTCTCATACTTTTTTTTTAGAGTATCTTGAATTTTCTAGGCAAATAAACATATCAACATCAAGTATATATAATTTACTCTTATTTTCTAGCAACTATACAGTAATCTCATTTTTTTGTTTTTAAAATGCAACCACTCACAACAATTCAAGAATGCATATAGGTATCTATGGGCAGGAGATTGGACTATGGGTTTAAAAGAAAACCCATGAAACAAGAGTGGAGCCTTTCAATGTATGATGATGATGTGCTATGAACTAATAAATTATTCAGTTCAACCCTCTGCACATGAGTTAATATTAAATCCAAAGTTCACACCTACTGGATACAGTACAGACTATCTGGATGACGGGTACACTTATAACTTTGACTCAACTATGCAAAAGTATTTTATATAGTGAAAACATTTGTACCCCCATAATATTCTGACATAAAACAAAATATAAAAATCCACCCATTGGTACATATTGTCCAAGCAAATATTACAATGGAGTTAAACAGGTAAGCAAGACTTTATTCAAGACTATTGCAGGAAGGTGAGGGTGAGGAGGCCTCTAGGTGGGTCCCGTGAGAACCAGAGGGGCTGAGTAAGGAAAGATCTTGGGAGAGGTAGCAGAGGAAAGAGCCAGGCCCCTGGAGTGACCAAGTAGAAGAGTGGGGCTTGCCTAATCTCAGGAAACAGGCTCAACAACTGGAAAATGAACTTGACCTGAAACTAGTTAGTTTCCTTCAGTAAACTATGTATAAGTTACAGTCACAGCAATACCAGAGATAGAAGACGTGACAGTTCTGACACAACACCCCTTTTGAATGGATCAAGCCAGGACAGAATCTTTGAGACAATGTCAATTGAGATTGAACAGCTACTGGCAAGGTTTACAGGGGCAAATGATAAAATGGCAGAATATCCCAACAGTGCAGGGGTCCCCTCTCCTTGAATACAGCATTAATGCATACATTACAGCAACATAGAGACATATTGCAGGATTATACACATGAATTCTATAAAACCAAAGCAAACTTTATGGCAATACAGGAAAAAAGGAATCTCATAGGATCAATACGAAAAGATATTGAGTCATACAAAAGTGAGTCTGGAGTAAACAATAGAAGAACTGAATTATTTTTAAAACTCAGATTGTCTGATAGAAGAGACAATAAGCATTGCTATGGCAACAAAAGAAAATATTACTTTACAGAGAGGAATGTTGAAGTCAATTCACAGCAAAACAAACACTTTGGCCAATTATTTTCCTGCTGTGAACAGCCTGATCCAGAGGATCAAGCAGCAAGACTCATTTATCCTTGGTGGTATTATTGATATCTATACCATCCTATTGCTGCTGTATGCTTTTCATTGATGGGACCTCTCCAGGGACTCTTGACAGCCACCACTTTCATACCCTGATCTGGACCAAGGAAATGTAGGAAGGAGAAGTTGACTGTGCTAATAATTAGCCCTATCAGACAGATGAATTCAAGACTGACAGTGATGAACTCCGTGATATGGTCAGGGTGAACCCAAGCCACAGTCTTTCTGTGCTATCTTTTCTAACACACATTTTTCTAGTTCTAGTTTAAAACAAAAAGGTTTTCAGTTGCTTTTGTCTCCTTAGGAAGTAAACCAATCAACCAATCAAAAACAGAATTTCTGTGTTTCAGAGCTGGTGTTGAAGCCTGATGATAAGCCAGATCTTATAATGTGAGTTTTTTTTAGAGTTTACCTTATAGAGTGAAAACTTCTTATAGAGTTTGCTTCAGAAAACCAGGTTTTTCTATATCCAAAGACTATTTTTCTTTTCATGACCAGATTGAGTTGTGAGTAAAAATAATTTTTGTCTTCTTATTTTACATTCATGATGACAAATCACAAACCCTTTCTTGATGATCTGTGCCATAAATTTCTACTTCGTGTTCTCAACTCCTTTGGTATGCAAGGAAAATTTTGTTTTCATAGATTCTTTGAGATGCTTAATAGGCCAACTTCATCATGTTTGAGGTTGTCTGAAATGGAAAACACTGCAAAATAGCTTTTGTTGTTTTTTTAAAAATTGTGAACACATTGTGGTTAACTATATTGCTGGAAAAACATCGAAAACAACAGGCTATTTTTTAAGGAGCCAGTCATTGTTTTGCTTGTTTTGTTTATTTCTTCTATTGGATTAATATGTTCTACTACAAGAGAATGAAATCTCAATTCTACCATGACAAAAGAAACTAATAGCCAATACCCTCAGCTCTTCCTCATGTCAAGATTAACATTGGTAACTGAGTAGGGGACTGCTCAGTTTTCAATGAAATCTATTCGACAAATCACATATAAAAAGATATTGAGGGGTCACTATCCAGATAATTCCATTTGTAAATGCTCAGTAACTTATAAATAAGTTTAAGAACTATTGCCTAATGTACCAGGAATTTTGTATTCTCTGAAAATCTATTCATTGCAAATCTGTAAAGCTTTTTCAGACATCCAGAAAGTGGTTTCACTGTTGAAGGTGCATGTAGCAGAATCTCTATTTGCACCTCTCTTCTATTACCATCCCTGGACAGTGACACAATTTTAAACCACCTACCAGAATTCTTATCAAGTTTAACCATTTCTCAGTCTCTATAAATTCATTACCTGTCTTACTGAACTACCACATAGTTTGAAGACTTCCAATATCTGCACTCCTCACTGAGAAAAAAGGCTATTCTTCACCGTTGGAATTTACTAGTATTTATACTAGCTTCAAACTGTGTCACAAGGAATAAAAAAAACTATTAGCATGTAATTCTTGACTACATCATGGTGTATAGCTGCTGTTGTTCAGGTGAACTTGATGTATAGGCTAATGGGTATAATAACACCCAAGTCTTGTATATAGATACTGAGAGGTTTTTCATTCTAGTGTCAAAGTTTCATTACATTCTAGGTATGGAGGGCATTTGATATATTTTTCTTAACAATGGGGTTTATGTTTCTAAATATGGGTTGATCAATCAGTTCATTGACTGTAGATGCCCTTAAAAGAAAATTAAAAGTTTTCCCAGTGCAAACCTTAAGCAGGGGTCCTCAAACTTTTTAAACAGGGGGCCAGTTCACTGTCCCTCAGACCATTGGAGGGCTGGACTGCGGGCCCTGGGATGAATCGGCTGCTAAGCAGGATAGGCAGCGGAGGCAAAAACACCTAGCGGGTCAGATAAATGTCCTCGGCAGCCCACATATGGCCCGTAGGCCATAGTTTGAGGATGCCCGTTAAAGGATCAGGGAGGTAATTTCATCTGTTAAATTCCCTGTTGAGAGAAAAAAACTTCTCTCCCTGACACTTTATTATCTTTCATTTTTTCAAAGGGCCTTGATTGGTGGTTGAATCTCTGCTAGCATTTATGGGACTTTGGCATTTATAAAATCTCAAGTATCATAAATAAAGTTGTTTTAAGATAATAAAAATATAAATTAAAAAAACTATTGCAATAGGGAAGAAAGACAACTCAACTTCTCTGAACAAAAGGCAGGAGAGTTTTTAAATACTCATGTGAGCTAGTAAGAAAGTACTAGAAGACATTAGCAGGGAGGTTGATCAATGGGATGTGTCTAACTCATTGAGTTATTCCTAAGTTTGCAGATGTTTTTTTTATCTATGATTAGGCCATCTCTGCTTGCTAACTGGTGTTCATCTAAGTTAGGTCCCTACCCTCCCCCAGAGACTGAGAGATAGGGATGCTGTTTCCTTCAATGTTTGCATTTTAAAGAGATGGTGCCCAGGTGCTTAAGAAAGGTATTTCCTGGGTTGTGGAACTGACAAGAGGATAAGAGAATATTTACATGCATTTCAAAGAAGCACAGAAAGCTTTTCCAATGTCAGGTTTTCTGAAGAAAATGCTCTAAGGAAAGGGCAACTAGTGACCTATACTCAGAACGAACCCTGTCTAAAGTTTAGTCAAACTGAGGGAAATGTTTATGCTATCTCATTCAATATATACATACCTATAAAGACATTTCCAAGATAATGAAGTGAAAATTTGCTTCTGGCTGACCTCCAAGGGATTTGAGGCATCAACTCAGCTGTCTCCTGCTTTGTAGACTCACCTGCTCACCTATTGGCTATTTAAATGTAGCTGATCTTCCGAATGGTTAGATCTGATAAGGCCTTATTTGCATAACACCCTTGGAAAACATTTAGAACAATAGGAAAATGGCTGTGGAATTGTGTTTGAAAGTCTCAGTAATTTCTCAAATACTTATGTGTTGAGAATCAGAACTTCCCAATATTGTATTTTTGTTTTCCTTGGATTTAGAGCACCACAAGATTAGAACAATCTAGAGAAAAGTTTTGCGATCTTAGTGTGGAAGCCTACTGGCACACAAACTAATATATAATTTACAAAAGAAGTCTTTCCCAAGCAAAAGATGGTGTTCTCTTCCTCCTGCATTAAGGTTTATTGAGACATTCATTTCATGGCTCAGAGTACCTGGAGGTTCTCTCCATTAGGGAAGACAATAGCTAGGTCTTCCCCAATATCTCTTACTAGCTTGTTGGCCACTTACCACTTCTCCTTATCCCTTCTTCTCCATGTCTCCCCTTTCTCTGCACATCCTTTGTCTTTAGATTCTCCCAAAACTTTCTTCTCAAAATGGGGTCATCCTCTCTTCACCCATCTCCATCTCTACCTCCTTGACCTTCTTTTTATTTCTTTATTCACTAACATCTTCTGATTTTCCCCAAGAACTAACTCATCTCCTTTTCCTTGGGAATACTAAGGGATTAAAATTAAGGTAATGAATAAGATAGAAGTCTAACCATTACCACTGACTAACATATGCTGAACACTAAGTATAACCTTATCTAAACAAATTCTCAAAACCATGAAAGAGAGATGTTTTACAAGCCACTGGATGGCTGAGAAAATTGAGATAAGGAAGGAATACTTAAAATGCTTCCAAAGATCATAGAGCTAGTAAGAAACAGATCTAAGACTATACTAACTTTCTGGATCCCTTTGTCATCTTCCTTTTCAATGAATTCATCCCTTCTTCAGTCATCCCCTTCACTACTGCATTAGCAATTTTTCCCAGCAAATGCTGTTATCTATATTCTAAATTTTTTTTTTTTTTGGTAAAGACTTGATCCAGGGTTGAGGATGCAGAACATAAGAAAATCAAAGGTGTTATTGGTAGCTAAAGAATTAGTGAAGGTGATTCAGAACTTGGGAGTCCAGGGTCAAGAAATAATGTGTATACAAAAAGGATTTAGGCCCAAAGGTGAGAAATGAAGTTTTAGAACATTTATTTCAAGGTAAAGACTTCTCTATTTGACTGTGAGGAACCACAGTTCCATCACCAAGTTCCTCCTTAGGACATCTGCTGACCCTCACATTCAGGCTCTGTTCTTTGTGCTGTTTCTCAGAGTTTTCTTTCTGACCTTAATGGGGAATCTGGTTACACTGCTGGTGATCAGAACTGATTACCACTCATGTATTCTCACACTCATGTACTTTTTCCCAAGTCATTTTCTACTGCTATATCAGAATATCACAGACTGAGTAATTTGTAAAGAAAAAAAGATTTATTTGACTCATGGTTTTGGAAGCTGTGAAGTTCAAAATTGAGAAGTTGCATCTGGTGAGGGCCTTCTTGGTATGCCATAACATGGTGGAAAGGCAAGTGAGCACGCCAGACAAAGGAAATCAGGCTGAACTCATCCTTTTTTATCAGGAATATACTGCCTTGATAAAGGCATTTATCCATTCATAAGGGCAGAGCCTAATCATCACTTAAAGGCCTCACCTCTTAATACTATTACAATGGTTATTAAATTTCAACATGAGTTTTGGCAGGTATGTGTTGTTTTTGGAGGGTATGTATTGTCTAAACTGAAATTGAATGACAAGAGAAGCCTACCATTCTCAGAAAGAAGGATATTCTACTCAGAAGAAAGAGATAGTGCAGAGGCCTTATGGATTGGAGGAACTGGAGTTATTGGGGACAGAAGAAAGGCTGCATGGCTGAAGCTCAGCAAGTGATAGGTGAGATAGGTTTTCATATCCTATAGTGACTTTTAGATCATAATGTAAGTAGTTTGGACTACATATTTGCTTTTCACGTCATTGAGATTACTCTGCCTGCTGTATAAAAACCAATTATAGGAGGAAAAGAGTAGAATCAGGGTAATGTTTAGGAGATACTGCAAGATTCCAAGTGAGATATGATAGTGTTTCTGACTAAAGTTGCTCAGAGAAGAGAATGGTAGAGAAATTTGGGATATATTTTGGAAGTACAGTTATAAGACTTGTTGCTGTATTAGATAAAGACCAGAGAAGAGAGAGAGGGCTCATGGATAAGTCTTAGATTTTCACTTGAAAAACTGGGTAGATGAAAGCATGTCATTTACTAAAATCAGAATAATTGGAAAAATGTACATCAACAGAGCAAAAATTGAAGATTTGTTTTCTATTAGATTGATTCATGTCATTTTGACTAAACCATTCTGGGTACTTATTGGACATCAAAATGGAATGTCAAGTACCCAGTTGTATATATTTTTTCAAAGCTTAGGGAATAGTCAGGGCTAATATTTCAGGTATATGTGGTATTTGGAGCTATGAGATTGACACAGAACATCTAAGGAAAATGGAGTTAAAGTTAAGTGCATGTCCTGGGAGCACACTCTGGAGCACAACAGTATTTCTAGCTCAGGCTGAGAATGAACCAGCAAGAGAAACTGAGAGACAGGGTTTTGTGGTGTCATCATAGCTCATTACAACCTTGAACTCCTGAGCTCAAGTGATCCTCCTGCCTCATTCTCCCATGAACCATCACATCCAGCTGACTTTTCTATTTTTTTGATTTTTTGTAGAGACAGAGTCTCAGACTTGCTTATCTATTTAAAATGGACAAAGAAGCTGTGTATAAAGTCTTGGTGGAAGGTAGATATAATAGAAGAGAAAGAACATGGCTGATTTAGGGAGATGCTGAAGAAAAATGGTGTTCTTTTGGGTACTTACACAACATCCCTCTTCAGGACTGACCTGGCACGAGATTATCAACAAACCAGATGAAGAAAGAAATAAAAGTCACACAAACTAGCTGTGAGCTATTTGCCCTGACTATTCCCTAGTGCTTTGAAATAATATATACAACTAGGTACAGGACTGAGGGAGACAAAACAAGAGAAAAAATGGTAAGAAATGTCAGATTCTCTTAGCTAGAACAAAGAGACTCAAAACAACACCACAACACTGTAGCCTTTACCCAGAAATGACCTTGAAATGAACTGCTTTGAGTTTGAGCCTGACCCCAGACATGGCATTTTAAGCCTGCTTTGTGTGGAATGCAGCTGGAGTCCTCTGCAGACCTCTGCTGCTGGAGAGACTTTCTTGCATGTGTCAGAGGTACTTGACAGCCTTGCTCAATGTATAGTGTGTATTTTTGACCCAGAACAACCCTGTTCAGTAAGGAGATGAGTGAGCCTCAGAAACATCTAACTGGAAGGGATCTGAATGGGCATCAGTTGTAAATTTATTATTATAGAACTAGAAGCTGGATCCAGGATGTGTAAGATTATTGTTCAACATCACAAAACTAAGTAGTAGCTGTCCTGTAAGTTTGAACTGTCTACCCACTTGCTCATCTTGTATTTTTCTGTTCTTTTTCTTCATGTACCAAGTTCATGATTAAAAAACAAAGACACAAACAAAAATAGATGAATGGAGAGCCATGATGTATAATCATAGTGTTTGAGCCAGAGCTGGGGAGAGATCTACACACTGGACTAGCCTCTCAGTGCCTGTGGTGGCTACTGAAGCATTGGGTCAGCATATTTGGGCTCCATGGAACATACTTAGATAACTCACTAGAGTCTGGAATCTTGGGGGTGGCTCTAGAGTTCCCTGAAGTTAATGCTCTGCCTCCAGATGGGATGAAAATATACCACAGTGGCTTTTGGAAGAGCAGGACACAGTGTGTGAAAGACCAAAAATAAAAAGTTAAATTTATTATTGTTTTGGGGAAGGAGAAGATAATTGTTCTTTGTATGAATAAATTCCATTCTTCATGTCTACAATTACTTACTTGATGCATAACTAGGACTTCTTCAGATGCTTCAGGTAGTGAAACAGTTGAGGAAAACCTAGAAGAGCCATCTCTGATGCCCCATTTTCCCTGTAGAATTTCATTTCTTTCAGCATGAAATGTTCTCAGTCCTCAATTTGGCTTTTCCTTGGTCTTCTCCCCCTGGAATTTTCCATGACCCAGAAGTCCCCATCTTTCTTGCAAGATGTCCATATTTTAAGGACCACTGGAACATCCTGGGGAAGGAGAAATCTCAGACATGGTCAATGGCTCAAACTTCCAGAGCCATCTCACATGCCTGGGCTCTCAAGTCTCCTGAGGAACATGCATCATCTCTAAACCAAGAGAGATTTCCCCATAAGCATACTTTTGCAATATTGCAAAGTAGTAGAAATATGGGATTTGGAGTCAAAGAGCTTGGATCTGAGTCCCAACTCCATTACTTTGGGTTCAATAATGTTAGCAGCTTTTGTGAGGATTAAATGATAACAAGAGCACTCAGACCTCGTTACAGTACCTGGCATATATTGTGCATCAAATAAATGATAGTTATTATCATCTGAACATGTAAATAGGTGGAAACAGAAAGGAAGAAGGATGTGGAAAAAGAGGTTCAGGGAGGGAGGAAAAGAAGAAAAAGAAATAATATGTTTTTTTTCTGATGGAATAACAATATAAAATAAAAGGGGTGAGTCAGTGTGTCCTGGCAAGAGAGGGAAGAGTGAATGTCTGTAGAGAACAAATGATGATAATGCTTGGAAGTCAGGCTGAGGAGTAGAAGCCAGAAAACACTTTCCCTATTTTTTTTTATTAATTTTTCTTACTTATACATGTGTACTTTAGGTTTCCACTTTTGCCTTTACAGAATTAAAAAGGCTAAATTTAATGACAATAACAATATTTAACATAAGGACTGAGAACAAAAACCTCATAAAGAATGAATGACGATAAATACACTCAGAAAAAGATCAGACAATTGCTACAACAAAATATTAAGCAATAATAATAGTCATAATGCAAAGAAAGTAACATTTACATTGTCAGACAGAAGTAGTATTATAGATACTTTGATCAGTTAACTTCTTCTCCTTACTCTGTTTTTTCCAAAATCTCAAAAAAACAGACAACTAAAATCTCTTTAAATTAAATAATTTCAAAAAAAAAAAAAAGATCATGCCAAATCTTATAGATAATAGAAAAAGAAATACTTCAAAATCATTCTACTTAATCTGGATACACCTGATATTAAAATTGGAGAAAACAATATTGTAAGGGAGAAATTACAAACATATTTCACTTATAAATGAGGATGCAATACGATAAACAACATATTAACATGTTGCATTAAAAATTGTTTTTTTTTTTTTTTGAGACAGAGCCTCAAGCTGCCCCCCTGAGTAGAGTGCCGTGGCATCACAGGTCACAGCAACCTCCAACTCCTGGGCTCAAGTGAGTCTCCTGCCTCCGCCTCCCAAGTAGCTGGGACCACAGGCACCTGCCACAATGCCCAGCTATTTTTTGGTTGCAGCCATCCTTGTTGTTTGGCGGGCCCAGGCTGGATTTGAACCCACCACCTTAGGTGTATGTGGCTGGTGCCTTAGCCACTTGAGCCACAAGCGCTGAGCCTAAAAATTGTTTAAGTAATGTACTTTGGTCCAAATTAAATACAATTTATATAAGAATCGGTCACTAATTTCTTTCTTATTTTTTTCCTTGCCCACACCCCCTCCCTCCTTCTCTGTCCGGTATCCCCTTCCTCCATGCCCCACCATGTCATTGTCATTAATTGTCTTTATATAAAAGTTGAATACATAGGATTCTTTCTTCTCCATTCCTGTGATGCTTCACTAAGAATAATGTGTTCCACCTCCATCCAGGTTAGTACAAATGCTGTAAAATCTCCATTGTTTTTGATGG
>CAUYQV010070459.1:0-13449 GCA_963574575.1 Galagoides demidoff
GCCTGTGGTCCCAGCTACTTGGGAGGCTGAGGCAGGAGACTCGCTTGAGCCCAGGAGTTGGAGATTGCTATGAGCTGTGATGCCATGGCACTCTACCCAGGGGGATAGCTTGAGGCTCTGTCTCAAAAAAAAAAAAAAAAAAAGCCCATTTTTATTTTTAGGAATGAAAATATTTCATGAAGAAATAATTATGCTTTTTTTTTTTTTTTAGAGATAGCGTCTCACTTTGTCATCCTTGGTAGAGTGCTGTAGCATCATAGCTCACAGCAACCTCCAGCTCTTGGGCTTAGGTGATTCTCTTGCCTCAGCATCCCGAGTAGCTGGAACTACAGGTGCCTGTCACAACACTCAGCTATTTTGTTGTTGTTGTTGTTGTTGCAGTTTGGCCAGGGTGGGTTTGAAACCGCCACCCTTGATATATGGGCCGGCACCTTACTCACTGAGCCACAGGTGCTGCCCTATACTTTTTGATGAACAAAAATGTTCTCCTTATTTGTAAAGTTAGTGAAGTAATTTAAAGTGGAGATTATTCAGGATTACCACTATGTAGGCTCTTTGTAACTCTCTCTCTCTCTTTTTTTTTTTTTCCTTTGTAACTCTTGTCTAAAGTAAGACCTAGGGCAGCACCTGTGGCTCAAAGAGTAGGGTGCTCGACCCATATGCCGAAGGTGGCGGGTTCAAACCCAGCCCTGGCCAAAAAAAACTGCAAAAAAATAAAATAAAATAAAATAAAAATAAAGTAAGACCTAGACTATTTTGTAATATAGGCTGTTTACTTCATTAAGTCACTAATCCACAGGCATAAATAACATTCTGGCAAATTTCACAGGAATGGTGGGAACAATAGACTGTGGGAAAAGTGCTATAACATTTTAAGAGATCTGGACTTTCAAAGTATTTTCTTTGCTATCGTAATACCACGTGACTTAGACATAAGAGTTTATTTTACAGATGTGGACAATGAGACCCAGAATGGCTATGTGGCAACGTCTGAAGGATACATAGTGACTTTAGTGGTAGACTTAGAGCTTGAGTATAGAGTTTGTGACACTTAAATCGGTCATCTCCTGGTGTAAAAAACTAGAGATTACTCGACTACATGACCTTTAAAATATCTCCTTGCACAGTGCTAAACATCACTTTGGAGCAGCAGAAACTCTATTTCCATGAATAGTTGCTGTCCCACTGCATTCTGTCCCACATCAAGCAGGACACAACAGCTGATGATGCTCCACCAGTACCTTCATGATAGTGTTGTTTGGTGAGTCAGTGAACTGCCCTGACTACAACCATCAGTTCCAGGCCAGGATAGTGCTACTTTCAGTCTCCAGTATTCTGAGGGAAAGGAAACCACACCCTGATACTCTCTTGAGGCCAGAAGCAAACCACTCTTCTACATGCTTTACTTCCCAAGGCTTAGCAATAGCATTTTACCTTCTTCAATCCCCCAATATCACCTGAAGGGACAAGATAGGGCCCAACTGGCTCATTCAAATTAAATCTTGATCCTGTGTCAGTTTTTTCTGTACCTTTCATTCCTGCAATTCCTTGGGTACTGTCTAAAATATAGGTCCATTCAGATGCCCAAATCCTTGCATTATTCTCCCTTTTATTCTTCCACCTACCAGTGGTTCTCAACCTTCCTAATGCCACAATGTATTTTCATTGTTACAAAGGAGTCGCGACCCACAGCAGGTTGAGAACCGCTGAATTAGCCTATATGGGTATTACTGTTACCCTGCCATGGTCACATTAAAGCTAGTGACAGTTTTCAGGCCTTAGACTGCCTGATTTTTTTTTTTGAAGTTTTGGCCAGGGTTGGGTTTGAACCCGCCACCTACGGCATATGGAGCCAGCACCTTACTCCTTTGAGCCACAGACGCTGCCCCACTGCCTGATCTTGTAGCAGAATTTGACACTATTGACTCTTTTTACTTTTGGCTTTAGTAAAGATACTTTTTTTTTTTTTTTTTGAGACAGTCTCAAGCTGTCGCCCTGGGTAGAGTGCCTTGGCGTCAACAACCTCAAACTCTTGGGCTTAAGCGATCTTCTTGCCTCAGCCTCCCAAGTAGCTGGG
Source organism: Galagoides demidoff (assembly GCA_963574575.1). Classification (NCBI taxonomy): domain Eukaryota; kingdom Metazoa; phylum Chordata; class Mammalia; order Primates; family Galagidae; genus Galagoides; species Galagoides demidoff. Next base: position 2,078 of record CAUYQV010070459.1, read on the forward strand.
ACTACAGGTGCCCACCACAACGCCTGGCTATTTTTTGGTTATAGGTATTGTTGTTTGGCAGGCCCGGGCTGAATTTGAACCCGCCAGCTCCCTTGTATGTTGCTGGTGCCTTAGCTGCTTGAGCTATAGGCGCTGAGCCAAAAATGCTTTTTTTTTTTTTTTACTGTGGTAAAATATATACAACATTTATCATGTTATTCTTTTTTAAAGTATACAGTTCAGTGGCATTAAGTACATTCACAATGTTGTGCAGCCATTACTACTGGTTTTAAATTATTTTATCACCCCCAAACAGAAACTCTGCATTCATTAAACAACTCCTCCTTTCCTTCCACCCCAAGTACCTCATAACCTTTTTTCTAGTTTGTCTCTATTTGCCTATTCTGGGTAGCTCATGTAAGTGGAATTATAAAATATTTCTGCTCTGTGTCTGGCTTATTTTATTTAGCATAATGTTTTCAGCATTAATCCATGTTGTAGCATGTGTCCAGAGGAATTCCATTCCATTTTATGACTGAATGATACTCCACTGTATAGATGTACTGTATTTTGTTTACTCATTATCTGTTGATGGACATTGGGGTTGTTTCTACCTTTTGGCTATTATGAATGATTCTACTATGAACATTAGTATGTAAGTATCTAATTTCCTTTTTTCACTTTTGAGTATATAGCTACAAGTGTCAGGGCTGGCTCACAAGGTAATTCTATATTTAGCATTTTGAGGAATTACCAAACTCTTCATCTGGTTTCTTTTTATGCCTTAATCTTCATTTTAAATGTTTCTTTTTCTGTTTCTCAAATATTTTGTGTTTTGTAGGGATCTGTACTTAGTTTACTTTGTAGACCATCCTGGAGATTTCATCCACTTTTGTAGCTTTCACAAGCTTATGACTTCCAAATCATCCTTAACCTAATTCTATCTCCTGTGCTTCACACATATAACCCTCTGCAGTCTCATGAATAGTTTAAACTCAAGGAAATAGGATTATACTAATAATATCTTTTTTTCTCTTCTTGGCCTCTAAAAATTTCAAACCAAAAAAGCTCTCTTATTCTCGTATTCTGTTTTTTACTCAATGGCAGCAACACACATAAGCCATGATCTTTCTAAAAATGTATGGATCATTTAATTTTTTCCATCACTGATTCTCCATTGCCTTTAAGTCAAAAGCCAGACTTCTTCCAATGGGATGTAAAGGCTTTTTGCATTTGTTTTAATCTTTTCAGACTCACTGCTTCTCTCCCTTTTTTTATGTAGGAGTTTATTTTGCATTTAGATTTATTTTACACTCAAATTATTGTTAAAATCGTGTTTTAATAAGCCTTTTTTCAGCCCTTCACCTTTGTTCATGCCAGTTTATCTAGCTGGAATGCCTTTCCCTCCTATTTTTTCCTTCACAATCTGGTTTCTGTGCTCTTTCTCTTTTCCCCTCACAGTGAAGTAGAACTTTTTATGTCTTTCTACAGCATTGGTCTGTAAGCTTCTTGAAGGCAGGAACTATATTTTATCTCTGAATCCCTAGTGTCTAGAATGATAGCTATATCTATATCTGTATATCAAAATTAATGCTCAGTTTTATTGATTGTAGTCTAGGAATTGAGTTGGACTCATGACAGTGTTAACTCCTGATATTAATGAACCATTTTCTTGTGTTATCCTATGGGACAAAATTAGGGATACAATATACTTATTATCCTATTTTTTCTTGGCATATAGTGTTTCGGAGAAAGGGAGTCTAACTCCCAAAAAAAGACAGGACTATTCCCTAGGTAAGGCAGAAAGGCAGAGAGATAATAGAAGGCACAGTATTATGTGGGCTTTATATATGTATTGTGCCCACAAAGCTAAGAATAAATTATGCTCTTAGCTCTTCCTCTTGACTTATAAAACATGCTGTTTTTTCAAAAAAGAGAGGAAATTGAATATATTCCATTCAAAAAAGACACTACCTTTATAGGTACACGTTATACTTTCTTTGTTGAATAGACTTGAGAACTGAAAGTTCTTTAGAATTGTGTTTTTTCCATACAGAGGAGAAAGATGTATATTTTTTCTAACCTATCTCTCATGTCAGTGTTTGATATACCTTTCAAAAATTTGCATTAAATATACTTGTACACATAACCTTTTCTAAAATGTAAGTAGAACATAGTCGTTATAGACATTTTAGAAAATATATTACTGAAACTAAATATACATTATCTATAATCCAACTGTCCAGAGATAATCACTGATGACATTTTGGTATAAACCTACTAGGTTCTTTTTTTCTTCTCTGTATGTACAAGACACAGAATAGTAAGAAAAAAGGGATCACACTGACTATACTAACTTGTAATTTGTCTTTAGCAATAAATTTTGAATAGCTTTTTCTTATTAACATTCAGTCTTCTGCTTGAATGGTTTCATGGTAGTCTAGGGGTACACTAAAATTGAGTTTTAATCTGTTCCTTATTGAATATGAGAGGTTTTGAGCCAAAAACTGCGATGGAAACAATATTTTGGCATTATTTTTATGCTTATCTTTAATGATTTACTTAGAATAGATGTAATTTAGGATTAATAATTTGGATGGAGCACAAGATTTTTAAAAGCTACTGATGATAAGTGTTGCCAGATTGCATTTTTGAAAGTTTGTGTCTCTGTAGAAGAAATGAATACTCTGGCAATTTGAGACATTTAGTGGAGGAGAAAGTGGGTTTATAGAATTTAACTCTTGAGGGTATATATGACAGTGTGTAATACAGTCTAAATTGACCTTGCCATCTTATTTTATGTAATACATGTATATTCTGAGAAGTTAGGAATATATTGTATATAATACAGTTAAACATAATTGTGATTAAAATAGTTATATTTTAAGAGTCAGTGTATCAACTATTACCAAGACTGTCCCCAAGCTTGATGGTTTGTTAGTGTAAGATTCAGCATGTAGTTGTACTCATGGCTAAGATTTATTATAGCAAAAGGATCCAAAGCAAAATCAGCAAAGGGAAAAGTGCATGGGGTGAAATCTAGAGAAATTCATATGCAAGATTCTAAGAGTCCTTCCCCATTGAGCCACACAGGACACACTTAATTTCTTTAGCAGTGAATTGTGATAACACGTGAAATATTGACTACCAGGGAAGCTCTTTAGAGATTCAGTGCCCAAGGTTTTCACTGAAGGCTGACAAATAGGCACCATCTGCCTAGCATGTACCAAAATTCTAGACTCTCAGAAGGAAAGCAGTATTCAACACAAATCATATTGTTTGTGTAAACACTTTAGGCACAGTAAACTACCCTTACAATGTGAGGAAAGTTTTTTGTCAGTGTAGGTAACTGTTTACAAGACAAGTTCCCAAATACCAGCCAAGGGCCAGCCTTGCAAACAGTCCCTTTATCCTGCGGTAACTCTTTTTTTTACACAGTTGATTTTTGCAATATTAAATTGAACAGTATGAATGCCATTTTTAATAAGTCAAAATTGCTTTATCAGCAATTTCATATTCAAATTTAAAAGCAAAGGAAGGAGGAATGACCTATAATTGTTGCCAGGTAAGTGTTTTTACATGCATTACTGCATTTAGTTTCATATTGTGAGCCAAATATTGCTTCATCTCACAGACATGAAAACAAAAGTTTAGAAAAGTACAATAATCACCCTAAAGTCATAGATTGAAAGGTATCAGGGCAAAGATGATATCCTGGTCTATTTTAGACCCAGATAATGCTTTTTCTCGCTGTAACAATGTGAATATAAATTGTGTATAAAATTTATTTCCATCTGTGCTTTTCAGATACTTTCGTAAATATAATATGCATAAAACAGATAAAAAGGGAACAGCTCTGGTCCAAACGGAAGTGACGGACTTAGAGCACTTTTACCTCTATTCCTATTGCAGACGCACCTGAGGATTCTAAGAGCTTGATAAGCACTGTCCTCTTAGGACAAAGAAAAAGAAGTGGAAAACTTCTTTCAGAAGTTATGGGAGACAGAAGTATTTCAGAAGTTATGGGAGACATTTATGTGAAGTCCTCTTTTTTTAATGCCAAGAAATCCCATGATAATTTTATTTAGCCTAATGAAGGATTAAATACTGGGTTTTTTAAAAACATTATTTTGGCATTTAAAATTTGATTATTTAATAGGGTAAAAGTTTAAAAACCTAACTTAGGTTAATAAATGACATTTAATACTGAATTTTATAGCTAGCTTATTTTTTCCTACATGCGTTTTCTAATTTTTAAATTTAACCTGGTTTTGGATTATTAAGAAATTACATGTATATTATAGAAAACCTTTCTTCCTAAGTTATTTTGGAATTTAAAATTAAATTAAATTTAGAGGATGGGTCAACAAAACTTACTGTAAAGAGCCAAAGTGTAAATATTTCAAACTTGCAATTATACGGTTTTTGTCTTAACTATTCAGCTCTGCTTTATAGCTGGAAAGCAATGTGTATAAATGGATGGCCTGACTGCATTCCAGTAAAACTTTACAGAATCAGAAAGCAGGCTGTATTTGGCCCAGGGATCCTAGTTTGCCAACCTCTTGTTAGGAGATGAATGTTGATGAAGTATTGCCTCTAATGAAGAGGATCCTTTTTCTCTGATTTCTTGGCTTAAGCAAGTTCTACTATTTCAATGGTGTGACCTTCTTTAAATACAACAACTAGGTAAAGAGAAGACTAAGTATAAAAACTGAGGCAGGAACAAATTTAGAATGTTCAAAAGAACAAGGAAGAAATATCAATGTGAGAGCAGTAGGAAGCCAAAGGGAGAATATTGAGAAGAGTTTAGAGAAGTTGGGCCTATTTGCCATAGGAAGTTGAGAGTTTAAGTGAAATAGAAAGTTCTAATTTAGTGTTCTAAATAATTGATTAACAAATATTTATGGAGGACTTATTACATTCCAACTACTATTAGGTGTTGGAGGTACAACTTAGAGTCTAAAACTTTATTTTATATTCAAATTCTGTTTTTCCTCTTGTAAAATAGAAAAAAATGTCACTTTTCTTATGAGAGGCCTGTTTCCTCCACTTGTCCTCTGGATCTCATTGTTTCTTAACTTTTTAATATCTTTTTCTTTTTTTTTTTGAGATAGAGCCTCAAGCTGTCCCCCTGGGTAGAGTGCTGTGGCATCACAACTCACAGCAACCTCCAACTCCTGGGCTCAAGCAAGTCTCCTGCCTCCGCCTCCCAAGTAGCTGGGACCACGGGCGCCCGCCACAACTCTTGGCTCATTTTTTTTTGTTGTTGTTGTAGCTGTTATTGTTGTTTGGCCGGCCCGGGCTGGATTTGAGCCTGCCACCTTAGGTGTATGTGGCTGGCACCTTAGCCACTTGAGCTACAGGCACCGAGCCACCTTTTTAATATCTTTACCTTTCATTCTAACCTACAGCTAGCTATTCCGTCGCTCTTCCATCTTCAACTTCTCTATTAGATCATTCCCATTGTATACAAATAATCTTGTAACAAAATTCCTGTTCCTGTTTATTAGTCCATTATTGTCATCTTTTTAATAGCAAAACTCCTTGAAAAAGTCACTTACATTCATTATTGGGCTGTACAACACTACCATAACTACCCATGTTGTAAACTAAGTGGTAGTCTTCTGTAATTTATACAGATTTTTTTAAGATTTGAGGTAAATCCTTCCTACTAGAAAGATTTAATTCTGGCTTTATAGGTACTGCACTTAATTGATCACTCCTTCTCAGTCTTTGCTAGTTTATTGTGTTATGTCCAGGCTCTAAATATTAGACTATGACTCAATTTCAGCCACTTACCCTTTTTAAGAACTTGCATTTTAAGTTATTTCCTGGCTTTAAATGCCGTCTCCAAGATGGATACCTCCAAATTTTTATGTGATCACTCTTTCCAAGCTCTAGATTTATATTAGGTCATTAAATCTGAAAAGAAATGCCTGATTACAAATCAAAAGTTTAGCATATTAGAGGCTGAGGTGGGTGGATTGCCTGAACTCACAGGTTTGAGACCAACCTGAGCCAGAGCCAGACCTCATCTCTAAAAAACATAGCCAGGGATTGTGGCAGGCACCTGTAGTCCCAGCTACTCAGAAAGGTGAGGCAAGAGGATTGCTTGAGCCTGAGAGTTTGAGGTTGCTGTGAGCTATGACACCATGGCACTCTACCAAAGGCGACAAAGTGAGACTCTGTCTCAGAAAAAAAAAAAAAAGTTTGGCATATTATATTTCAAACAAGAAGTAGTACAATTAATCAGAGAATGAGCCTAAACTATTGGCTATCCTAATAGCCAGCAGTGAAGAAGCCTGGAGAGTGAGTGGCAGTGAAATCATGAAAGGCGTTTTCCACAGCCTGTTGAAATTTTAATATTTTTCCTTGCAAGATGTGGTCCAAAGCATGAAAGAAGTGGTAGTCAGTCAGTGCAAGGTCTGGTGACAGAGAGTTTCCAGGTCCCGCTTCTGTAGTTTGAGTAAGCATTGTTAGAATAATATGTGGTTGAGTGTTGTCTTATAAGAGGATTGGCCTGTCTCTATTGATCAATCTTGGCTGCTTAATTGTAAGCATCCTCATCATTTCATTCATTAGGTTGCAGTTGACATCTGCTGTAATTGGTTGACCAGGTTTCATGCAGCTGTAGTGGATACCAGCACTGGACCACCAAACAGACACTATTAACTTGCCACTGTGCTGTGAACACTTGAAATTGTCAAAAAGAATCCATTTTTCCTCACATGTAACAATATGGGGTAGAAATGGTTTACCTTTATGTCAGAAGAATCCTTTTTTGGGGCGCAATCTGTCACCCTGGGGTTGAGTACTGTGGTATCATCATAGCTCACAGCAACCTCAAACTTCTTGGCTCAAGACAGCCTCTTGCCTGAACTTCCCAAATAGCTGGGACTACAGGCACCTATCAAAATGCTCAGATAGTTTTTCTGTTTTTAGTAGAGACAGGATCTTGCTCTTCCTCAGACTGGTCTCAAACTCCTGAGCTCAAGCAATCTACCTGCCTCAGCTTCCCAGGGTGCTAGGATCATAGGCATGAGCCACCACACCTGGCCAAGAATCAATTTTTCCTCACATATAACAATTTGGTGTAGAAATGTGGTGTTATTTCATGATGCAAAGAAAGGCAAGCTTCGAGACTTTAATTCATGCGGAACCCATCTACCCAGCTTCTTTACCTTGCCAATTTGTTTCAGGTGATCCAATATTGTTGGAATAGTAATGTCAAACCTTGCTGCTAATTCATATGTAGGTTGAGATGGGTTTACTTCCAGTACAGCTTTCAGCTCATCATTATCCACCTTGGTCTCAGGTTGCCTGCAAGTCTCATTTTCAAGATTAAGAATACCAGAACAGAACTTTTCCAACTATCAACACACTGTGCCTTCATTAGCCACATCCTTCCTGAACACTTCATTGATATTTCAAGCTGTCTGTGCTGTACTAATTCCACAGTGGAATTCGTATTCAAAAATAACACAAAATTTTGACTTAGCCATGGTTTCACATAAGTTGCTCTGAAAAAAATTTGAATCATAAGCTAAAATCTACTTTTGAAAGAATGAGCATGTATCTTAACAATGAAAACAAGAATTGTCAAAGTGAAAATGTCAGTGATATTAGTTGTAAGCTTGGTACTTAAGGAAATCAGACATTTCATACTTAGTACTTGATGGATCCAAATTGACAGCTTCACTTGGCATTCTTAATAATTGCCTGCCTCTAAATCTGCTTTTTGTTTTTTAGGCTCATCTGTTTCTTTAAATGCTCCTTCTCTATCCAGTTGCTTAAGCCAAAACCCTAAAGTGTCATTCTTGATTTGTCCTTTTCCCTCACCCTCAACATTTAATTCCTTGGTCAGTCCTGTATCCCCCTCCAAAGTACATTTCAAATTAGTATATTATATGTATATATATCTATGTGTCTGTATATATAGAGAGGGTTTTTTTTTTGTTTGTTTTACTTTGTTTTTCTGAAACAATATTTCAATCTGTTGTCTGGACTAGAGTGCATTGGTATCATCATAGCTCACTGCAACCTCAGACTCTTGGGTTCAAGTGCTTCTCCTGCCACAGTCTTAACGAGTAGCTAGGACTATGGGTACACACTACTGTGCCCAGCTAATTTTTCAATTTTTAGTAGATATGTGGTTTCACTCTTGCTCAGGCGATCTTCCTGCCTCCACCTACTAGACTGCTAGGATTACAGGCATGAGCCACCTTGCCTTGCTTGAAAGTCTTTTATTTTTACATTGTCATTGAAAGCAACTCAGTATTAGCCGAATCTAAAAGTGGTTAATTCACCGTGTTTTATACCTCATGAAAAAAAATAATGAAAGTAAATAAAGGCAGCGCCTGTGGCTCAAAGGAGTGGGGTGCTGGCCCCATGTGCCGGAGGTGGCAGGTTCAAACCCAGCCCTAGCCAAAAACTGCAAAAAAAAAAAAAAAGAGAGTAAATCACCATTTAGTACCATACTTGAGAGTTGAAGAAACTCAAGGATAAATTGTGAAATTATTTGTTGTAATAACAAACTATACATTTTAATATCCCTTTATTAAATAAAAAGTTTACTAGTTTGGACCCATACACCATGAGGGTCATTTTGAAACTAGACAGAGTGCTAAGTGCTTTTCAGAAAAATGAAGGGTTACAGGTGGTGTCTATGGCTCAAAGGAGTAGGGCACTGGCCCCATATACTGGAGGTGGCGGGTTCAAACCCAGCCCCTGGCCAACAAACAAATGAAGGGTTAGACTAAGCAGAGGAAATTTATTTGTGAGGATGGGGGTAGTCTTGGAAAGGTAACACTTTTTACATACATGATTAGGTTCAGGCTTCCTCCAGAACCTACTGAATCTAGGAGAATTATTTACATATAGATTACTCAACCTTGTATTTAAAGCCTTCAGCTTTGTTTTGCCAGAGTACTGCTCTGATCACATCATTACCTTGCTTGAGGGAAAGGCAAGCCATCATTAGCATTTCTCTGTAGTTTTTCAGGATAAAAGATCATCTTTAGTTTGATATCCAAGGTCTTTTCTGAACTGGTCCTTGTCTGACTTACCTCCCACCATCTCTGAGTCCTCCTCTACACCCTTTAACTTCATATTACACGAAGAGTAATAAGTTAACAATACAGTAAATAAGCACTTTAGGAATGATAAAATTACAATGAGTTGAACCATTCAGAAAAGTACTCTTTGGGGAACAGTTGAAATAATTTATTGAATTTAGTAAGTAAGGTTTAAGAGAGATTCTACAAATAGAAGGAAGAAAGGATATAGTATACCATTCTTACTGATACTGAGTGTATAGAAATATTAAATGTAAGATAACAAGCTTGGGGAACTTGGCTCAGACCCCATAGCACAGTGGTTACTAAGCCCGCCACATGCACCAAGGCTGGTGGGTTCAAACGCGGCCTGAGCCAGCTAAACAACAATAATAACAACAACAACAACAAAAACTAGCTGGGCATTGTGGCGGGCACCTGTTGGTCTCAGCTACTTGGGAGGCTGAGGCAAGAGAATTGCTTAAGCCCAAGAATTTGAGATTGCTGTGAGCTGTGACTCTATGGTACTCTATCAAGGGTGACATAGTAAGACTCTCAAAAATAAAGTAAAAAAAAAAAAAAAGCTTAGGGAACTTTTTTATTTCACTTTTTAGTTTGGAAATGTAAACATGTACATAATAGTAGGGAAAACAATAATAATCCTAGGTGGCCATTACTTAGCTTCAGGGTATTTGAAGTTAGTATTCTAAGTTTTGCCAGTCTAAATTAAAAACAGAGGGTACTGGTTGTCTTGTTTGGTTTTGAGTGTTCTGTCTTGAGGTGTTCTCACTATGTTGTTCAGGCTAGTCTTGATTCCTGGGCTCAAGCAATTCTCTGCAGTAGCTGGGATTAGAGGTATGCACCATTGTGCCTGGGGACTTCTGCCAATGTTGTTTCACCTATCCCTCAGCTTTCTTTTTTTCTTGAAGTATTTTAGAACTAATGCCCACATCTTTTCACTCATGTATTGTTTAGTATACATCACTAGCAGTTAAGGACTTTTAAAAAAAGGAAAACTAGTATACTCTCTCCTTATATAACAAAATTAACAATACTATAAAATACTCAGTTCATCTTTACATTTCCCCACTTCTCTCAAAAAATTTTTTTTTGTAATTGTGTTCAAATTGGGATTCAAACACAATTCACACAGTGTATTTGATTAAAATGTCTCTTAAATTTCTTTTGATCTGTAACAACCCCACTCCAACTCCTCTTAATTTATTTTCCCTCATGCCATATACTAGAAAATTACCCCTATAGAGGTTTTAACATTCTGGATTTGGCTGATTGCTTCCTTCTGGTGTCATGTAATTCTGTTTACCCCAATTTCTGGTAAACTGGTATTTAGAATACAGTTTTAGGTTTTCTTCTTTTTCTTTCCATTTTTCTCATTTTTCTTTTCTTTTTAGTATGGTACTTGATAAGTAGGACTGTGTACTTTGTATTGCATAGCATTTGGAGAGGCAAATAAAGTTTGGTTGTCTAACTTTTGGTGGAGGAAAGAATGATGATTAACAGGTTCAGGTGTTGTTCTCTTATCTACCCATCAACTTTTTACTTAGAGGTTTCAGCATCAATGGTTATCTGTTGCCTTTAAGAGATTACAGATTGGTGGTTTTTCTAATTGGATTATTCCCTTTGCACTTTGTAGCTGTTAGGGTAACAGCACCCAAGTATTGGCTTAGTTATTAACATAAGAGGGTATTTTAGTTTCGGAGCCAAATTGCATGTTACAATCTCTCTTTATTCAGTGAAGTTCTTCTGCTTGTTGAAAACAATTCACAATTTTGAAAAAGTGTTCATCTACAACTTATGGTGGTTTTGACCATTTGACCATACTTCATTGTTTATATATTGGTAATAACTTAATTACCTGCTATTTTTGCTATTTTGAAAATTACAATTCTCAGAGTAGGGAATGAATATCTCTTGGGAAGTTTCCTGTGGATAAAAATAATATCTTTTCTGATTTGGTGATTTAAGAAAATAAAGCAATATATGAATGAGTGCAAACCAGTATATAAGCTACTTTTTCTCTAATTGAAAAGTCACGGCTCGGCGCCTGTGGCTCAAGTGGCTAAGGCACTTGCCACATACACCTAAGGAGGCGGGTTCGGATCCAGCTCGGGCCCGCAAAACAACAATGACGGCTGCAACCAAAAAATAGCCAGGTATTGTGGCAGGCACCTGTGGTCCCAGCTACTTGGGAGGCTGAGGCAGGAGACTCGCTTGAGCCCAGGAGTTGGAGGTTGCTGTGAGCTGTGATGCCATGGCACTCTACCCAGGGGAATAGCTTGAGACTCTGTCTCAAAAGAAAAAAAAAAAGAAAAAAGTCAC
>CAUYQV010070461.1:0-34593 GCA_963574575.1 Galagoides demidoff
ACACTCCAAGACACTCCAACACCCACAGGGGTTCCCTCGACACTCCAACACCCACAGGGGTTTCCTCGACACTCCAACACCCACAGGGGTTACCTCGACACCCCAACACCCACATGCGGTACCTCCACACACCAACGCCAACCGGGGTGTCCTCGCCTCCCCAACCCCCTGCCGCGGTCCCAGGGGTCTCCTCGACACTCCAACACCCACAGGGGTTCCCTCGACACTCCAACACCCACAGGGATTCCCTCGACACTCCAACACCCGCAGGGATTCCCTCGACACCCCAACACCCGCAGGGGTTTCCTTGACACAGGACAGATACATTTTTGTAACACCGATGATCAGGTCTTTGTTACTCTTAAAAAAATAATTTTCATCAGTTTAGTTATTTTCCATAACTTTTTGCTAGATAATGAGCTACATGTCGTAAGTTGAATCTGATTTTGAAAAAAAAAAACCTTTGATCATCTAATTTGGAACACATTCCTGGTTTATCATCAACAAGCAGAAGAAAACCTTCCATTGGTTTTGGTGAAAGGAGAATTTATTTCTCCTCAGCCTGATCAGGAGGTTTCTCCACAGAGCTGCACATCACTCCCCAGTATTTCTCCTGGCAGACCCGTGGCAGCGATGCTGTACCTCGGACCTCATGGGTTTTTTTAGTGGTGACAGAGCAAAATGTTTCCTACAGTGGAGGCCTGAAGTGAGAATCTCGTCTGACATCCAGCACGGAGGAGATGAGTTCAGGGCTTCCAGTCGTCCACTCTCCATGTGCCCCGAGAGAAGAGCTGAGACTCTTCTCATCTATAAATCTCTGGGGTACTTGCTAGTTTTTTGAAAGTTTGATTTAAAGATGACCTCTCTTTCTTACATTTGCTGTGTGTCCATCTGGCCATCTCAAATTTGAAAAATAATTTTGTCAAAAGAAAAGTTAAGGTGAGAGACAGAGCGCCCTGACCAGGGAGAGCCATGGCACCTGGAAGGGAAACGCAGTCGGAGGCCGAGGTCAGACCTGTGCCTGTGAATGTGGGACCGTCCAGTTACGGGAACAGGGGGGATGTGAAGCAGCCAGGCGAGGATGGCAAATTTGAACTGGTTCTCTGCATAAATGTAGCAAAATCCTTCTTTCTATTATGTACTCATCCTTACCTCATACACACACACACACACACACACACACAACCTCTCTCCTGATTTTATTAATTGTATACCAGTTTTTACGTGTGTGTGTGCACACTTTACCAAGACACCTTGATACAATCTTGGCTTTTCTTTTTCTTTTTTTTTTTGGCCAGGGCTGGGTTTGAACTCGTCACCTCCTGCATATGGGGTTGGTGCCTTACTCCTTTGAGCCACAGGTGCCACCCCAGGCTTGGCTTTTCTTATGAAATCATTTGGTATTGATAAACGCAATCACATCAAAGTTGAGGGCTTAGGCAGGTTATGCAGAAGAATATCGTGCGGCCAGCGTGGTCTAGGGCTAAGTGGCTGCTGGGAATGATCCGTAACAGGAAAGTTGAGAGTTGGATGAGTGCATATGACTGAAACGTATGACGTTCCCACGTCAAATGGAATGTATTTCTCCAGGAGGAGTATTTCACTACTTGAATATCAAAATTCTGTGGACGTTTAACAGGTAAGAAATAAGCAATCAATTTATTTTTCTTTGTAAATAATTTTAAGTATGTAAATGATACCTAATAGCTATACTAATTAAGGAAAAATATCCTTCATAACTCAACATCTTCCCCCAAATTTTATTTAGGATTTGTGGCATTTTCCAATTTTTTTGTTTTATAAATTTTGTGTGTATATACATGCACACACACACACACCCATCTCTCTTGACATTATTAATTATGTATCAGTTTTCCCCATCCCACCAGTTATTTCATTACATATTTTAATGACTGTGTAATATTCCATATTATGAACATGAAACAGTTTACTTTTCATGATGCTTGTAAAATTTGAGGCATAATTTGTTAAGAGGTTTTAACTAGGAATATAATTAAAAGGCATGATTATTAGATTAAATAGATTTAACCTATTTTTGATACACCATTTAAAATATTTCTGTTTCTCCCTTCTTAAAGGGGCTAATAACATGCATATCACATCTGTTACAGATCCGAAAAGCTGCTCATCCCACACAGAGGGGATAATTACCACAACCAAGGGAAATTACTTTAATTATTTTTTTAAACATTGAATTAAATTATAGCTTAATTTTCTTGAAGTTTTCAATATTCTTAAGACTCATTGACAGATGGCCACGATCTTGCATTTTGCTTCACTCTGCTGGGGTTGTATTTGTGTGTGTGCGCTCATATAATTTTCATGGAATGGATGGAGGAAGTAAGGCAGTGAGATTAGAAGGTGTTGGGAACACTTTTTTATCCACACCAAATGTCTTTGGCTGTTTCCAAAAATTTGCTTTAAGCCCAAGTATTGAAGTCTTCATTTTTAGGGCCCAATGATTCATCGTGTTCAGAATTTTCATTTGAACTCCAGTTAAAGACATTTGAAAAGCTCATTGGTCTTGAGCTGTTCCATCCTTTTAAATCAATGATGGTTGATGTCACCTAAAATAGGAGTGAAATTAAAAGCAACTGCTTTTCTTTAACGTGTGGAGGGTGTAAAATTGAACAATATATTTTAGAGTATTTTCTTCTACCCATGGAAAATCCAACATCCCACAAACATGTTTCTTGAAAACTATGATGTATCAGTCAGGGTTCAACCGAAAAAGGAGAATAGTGGTAGACAGACAGATAGACAGATAGACAGACAGAGAGGCAGGCAGGCAGGCAGACAAATAGACAGACAGACAGATAGACAGACAGACAGACAGATAGGCAGGCAGACAGACAGATAGAGACAAATAGGCAGGCAGACATACAGACAAATAGACAGACAGACAGATAGACAGACAGACAGATGGACAGACAGATAGACAGACAGACAGATAGATAGGCAGGCAGACAGACAGGCAGACAGACAGACAGACAGATAGGCAGGCAGCCAGAGAGGTAGGCAGGCAGGCAAACAGACTGATATTTAGATTTCTTGTTACAAAGCATTGGCTGACACAATTGTGGAAGTTCTCTAAGCAAGTCTGATGCACACAGGAAAGATGGGAAGGAATGTTCAGTTATGTTATTACCCCAGGAGCTAAATCCCAGAGTCTTCCCACTCCACAAAGGCCTAATGCCCTCTTTTAAGAGGGTCACCACATAAAGTTGTGCCCACCCAGGAGAGCCCCCTTTTCATCCTTAAAGTCAACAGATTAAGGGGTCGCTCACATCCGTGCCTAGATTTGTATAAGATGGAACAATTGAGAACTGTAGTTTAGCCTAGCCAAGTTGTTAAACAAAAAACTATCACATGTGGAAATAAAACTGGGTTTAAATCTGATTTTCAATTGAAAAAAAAAGTGTTAAACTTGCTCTTTCTTTCTTTGGCTGAAAGAATTAACAAAGATGGACAGTGTGACTTTCAGCGCCTCATTATTGGTCCTGAGTTTGCTGGTTTGTGCGCCGTGTGCAGCTGGAAACATATGAATTTTGTTATCTTTACTCCGTTCCTTATTGACTGTTACAGTTCTTTAAGCTTTTCACCACCATTTGCATTAATATTAATATTTAATACAATTATGGCTAATATTCTCCTCTGAATGCTTTTATGGAATAATAGCTTTGCATTTGCACAAGACCTCTCTTCCAAGAGCTGTGAGTGCTTTGTCCACAGCGAGATTTCTCCCCATGAGTAAGCTAGAAAAATATTAACACGTTACAACATGACCTCGATGTCTGCTCCTAGCAGAAATAAAGCAATATGTATTCTTATGGCATAAGATACTTCTTTAACAGATCCTCGGAGGATTATTCAGTATTTAAGCATGTCACAAAGTCTTACATGGAATAGGTTACTCATTACAGTGGTGAAACTGAACACAGAACATTGTACACTGTGAAAGTTACTAGTTTTGCATTCTGGATACACTTCAGCTGTTGGTAGAAAAACACCCTATTCGGTTCAACTGGGTTTTCACATTGGTTTTTGGATAGCAGTGGGTGGAGTCTGGTTAAGGTAGTAGCCTTCCTATTTATAGATACCGGAGAAGATTTTCATAGCAAGGAAGAGGAATGTTCTCAGTTGTGAAGATGGTCCTAACCCAGATACTTTCTCTTTGGCTTGAAAAATAAGAAGCAATTTATTGTTTTTAGACTAAGATGATATCAGTGTTACGTCCTGGGGGAAAATAGCATCACCAACCAATAAGCAAAGCTCATAATACAGCTGAGAAAACACCGGACCGAAGGCTCATGAAACCGCCTGCTGGTTTTGCCCCTAAATAGTCCTGTGGTTTAAACAATCTTTTAACATCTCTGAGTTTCTGTTTCTTCATTTATGTTGTTAGAGAATTAATCTAAATAGCATTTCTCAATGTCGCTCTGGATCTTTAACTTTAGAAAAGAAGTTGAGGGTAGCAAAATTTACCCCCCAAAAGGATAATTTAGGGGGTATGATTTAGGGTTAGGGCTTGACACTAGAAATGTTTAAATTCTTGGGTGGCACCTGTGGCTCAAAGGAGTAGGATGCCGGCCCCATATACCGGAGGCAGTGGGTTCAAACCCAGCCTCAGCCAAAAACTGCAAAAAAAAAAAAAAGAAAAAAGAAAAGGTAAGAGATGTTTAAATTCTCTATCTTTGAGGCCAAATAATTTTTATACCTTATGGGCCAAAGATCTAAAGGATAATACAATAAAAATAGACAAATCTGTTAGTTATTCTAGAAAATATGGTGATGTTAGCTGGTTTTAAATATTTCGTTATTCACAAAAGGTAAATTGCCTTCTAACTGTTGACTTAACGTTATATAAATCTAAGTCAATTATACATTCAAAATTGTAATCTGAAGGTTAATCTTTTGGATTCTCTGAGGATGCCATATCCTCTTAAACATTATAATTATTTTGAAAACCACATGTATGAGTATTATTCACAAACGTAACACAAAGCCTTCATGCTGTGGATTAGATTTATGTCATCAATACACTTAACTCCTAACCTTCCTGGGTTAGTTATAGTCACCTATTTATCTTTCATGGAAATGATTTTCTTATCCCAGGTAAATCAGCTTCTGTCATTAATGAGCTGAGTTCGTGCATTCTGAGATGCTGGCTGGTGTAGGAGATCTGGTTTCTCAAAACCATGTGAGTCATATGAAGTCAAACTGGGTCTCATGTCAAACCCTCCAGGAGGGCTGAGCTGACTTTGGATCTGAGTCTGCAATGCCCTGATTCAGAGGCCTGGTTTAAGTCTGCAACCTGCACCCAGGTTATTTCACCTCTTGTTTAGAATCAACTAAGGCATTTCCTGCTTAAATTTCTGCTGGATGTTCTTCCTCTCATCTTGTGGCTGTTCAACAGTTACTGGTCTGGGTTCTGCCCAACTCCTGTGTCTGTACCCAGCTGTGTCATGACGCATTCTGAGGACAGCATGGATTTTCACTCTCTCACTTGGGACAAACGCATTACTAGTATGATATTCCTGTCACTGTTATTCACAGCTTATTTGTTGAGTTTGAAGGCTATGCTTAGAAACTGATAAAATACCTACAGGGTACAGAACAGGGCTTGATAAACTTTGGCTAAACAAGTAGCATCTCTGAATATTTTATTGTACAATATCAGAGTAGTATAATAAAAAACAATTTATTTCTCTAATGCAGATAAATCTGCTCCATGTTCCCTTCCAGCCACTTGAAACTTGAACTCTAAAATCACAATTAAGTGGGGGCTTGGACTTTGGGGCAGCAGGTGCTGCTGGTCATCTACCAGTTGGGTTTGTACCCAAGACTGCAGCCCCCAAGGTTCAGTCCCACAGCGCCTTTCCCACAGGCTGGGTCACTTTCTTACAGGATGGCAGGAGTGGCCCAGGGTAGGTAGGCCTGCCACTAGACAATCCTAGATGGACTTGGGAGGAATTGCTTCTCCGTGGTGCCCCTGCTAAGCCAAACTTCCTTCTTGCTACATCTGGACACCTGTCCCCAAGGCCTCCTTATAACACAGCCTGGCCCTCCTCCTCCCCTATGGTTTTCCCAGATAGCCTGGGTGGGAAACGCTTCTGAACTCCTGGAAACATCTGTTTGGGGCTCCCTTACCACCACCCCCCACCCCCACACACACACATACATACTCAGTAAAGAGACACAAAGTCCTTACTAGTTTGCAGGGACAGAGAAGAAAACAGCAATAGGTTAGAGAATGAAGGAGGAGTTGATAAGCCAACAGGTTATCTTCCAGCATGGATTTTGAATCAGTAAATATTATTATAAAAAGACTGTAAATAGTGATGCAGATTTTACAAAGTGCTTCCATATATCCATCATATTTAATCTTTCTATCTTGTCAAGTAAGAAATTATAACCTCTATTTTGCAAATAAAAAGGCTGAGGCTCACAGACGTTAACTGCTTGTCTCAAGTCTCCCTCAGGGCGTGTGTGTGTGTGTGTGTGTGTGTGTGTGTGTGTATTCTCAATCGTGTTTACAAATCAGAATAAGAAGAGACAAGTTTAGTAATGCTGGGGCTTGGGGCTCACCTTAAATGAATAGAAGTCTTTGAAAGTGGCTGGTGTTATTTCTTTCTGGAGTTTTCTAGAAGATTTTCATATGGGAGTGGAGATGAGTACAAACTGAAACGCAGGCTTTCCAGTGCCCACTGCCCTGGCTTTTGTGCTGTATCCCAGTAACTATCTGAACATGGGCAGTGAGGACAGTGGTGGCTGCTGCTCTGTGAGGTGAGGGGATGTGGTTCCCGGAGGCATTTCTCAGAGTACCCAGTCCTCTGGGGAGCGGAGTCTCAGGGGGTAGCCTGGCCCCGGGGAGCAGGCAGTGTAGGACAGAGGCCAGTGCCCCGGGGGTCCTGCGGGGACAGCTTTTGCATATCAGTCCTATATGGTGTGATGTCACTAGTTGGGGATGTACAGTCCTTAGGCATAAACCCTGCTCACCAAGCTCCATGGTGCCTGAAAGGGGCCTGGACAGCAGGTGGAGGGCCTTAGACAGGGGTGCAGAAACCAGGGTGCTTTTGTGTCGCCAATTGGTAAGAGTGTGATGCCACCACCATGGGGAAAAATGTTCTTATGGTGACAGCAGGATTTGGGGTTTCCCTCGGCCCGCAGGTCATTTTTGTCGTCATCAGCCATTATTTCCATCACCTCTGTCTGCTGGCACCTATTTTGTATGTGGGAAGGAGAAGGGGAAAAAGAGAAGTTGAGATCTCCTGCCAGCTCGCTGTGTCTCCTCACGACACATGCCCCTCCTTCCCAGGATGAGCAAGCCGCCTTCTGGGGGGGATCGCCTGCCTATTGTAGGGCACTCGGCTGTTTATGTGGGTGGTACTGATTTTCCTCTGTCGGTCAGTTGGAAAAGTATATCAGAAAATGCAGTCAAACTCGTTTCAAAGGTACCCGCTTTATTGGGTGGAGGATGGCGATAAGTCAGGTGATTATAGGTTGTAATCATTAAAAAATACGTGCTTGAAATTCTTTTTAGCTTTGGTTTTAAAACGTATCTTGTGTGTAAGATGATAGAGCCCGAGTGTGTGAAGAGGTGGCCATAAGAACGCAGTTAATAAGAAAAGCCATTGTTTGTAAATGAAGATTTGATCAGGAAAGAGAGTGAAACTTGGAAGAGTTTTCCCCAAAGGAAGAAGAAAGAAAGGAAAAAGGCCCCAAGTGAAGAAAATCCCCCAGGCGGCGGGGGTGGAGGGGGCTCCTGGACGCTGAGATAAAAGGCAGGCTGGTTTCTTATTACTTTAATTGCTTCCTGCTTGTTCAGGTCCCTTATGGAGAATGGAAGCCAAGAGATCAGAGAGAAGAGAGAAAACATCCCAGACTGATAAGGAGAGGCCGGGCGGGACCTGCCATTTTATTAGTGCAAGAGGCCTAACAGCTGAGTGGGTCTGAGGCTGGGTGGGGGGTGAGGGGGGGAGGTAT
This sequence comes from Galagoides demidoff, assembly GCA_963574575.1. Lineage (NCBI taxonomy): Eukaryota > Metazoa > Chordata > Mammalia > Primates > Galagidae > Galagoides > Galagoides demidoff. The sequence goes on from CAUYQV010070461.1 coordinate 8,008, forward strand.
GACGGCTGGAGGGGCCTCTGGTGGCAAGAGGCCTGCTGTCCCCTGGCTGAGGTTCCTGAGTGGACTCTGAAAGGGAAGTGACCCTAAAACCCAGCCTCACAGTTAGGGAGTCACTTCCTACGAAGGAGCAGGAAGTTGGTAGTGACATCATTAAGCTGTAAGCTAGAGTTACCCAAGGCTGAAAAGCTAATGATTTACTTACACATTTAAATAGTATCTTAGTCTTTAAATGAATTTTTTGTTGAGTGTTCTTTTATTTATATTATTTTTTACTATTATACACAAAAGACTTCTGAACAGGGTTCTTTTTACTCCCTGGTTAAAAGCTTGCTGGGTCAGGACACTCCACGAGCGTCTGCCTGTGACCCTCTAGGGGAAGTCTGCTCTTCCAGGAGGGCGCGTTAGCTCTTGAGAGGTAAAACCACTACCTTGGCTACAATGTGGCCATTACAAATGTCCCTGCCCAGGCTAAGAAGCCGTTTATTCACTGAACCGATCATGGAGCCTCCTGTGTGCCGGGGACTTGCTGGGAACTGAAGTCTAAGAGGCCTGAACACTCTCCAGTTTGGAGGAGATACCTACACTCTAGGTGGTCACAATGTGCCACGGAAAGGGGCAACCCAAGACACTGTTTCAAGAAACACAGTGGAACCTCCACAGTTGACCACTCCCTACCGGGCCACCTCCTTGAGTTGACCTAGTTTTCATAGAATGACACGCACCACGTGTGCATCCGCACAGCAGGCCTGGTTCCTTACGCTGACTGCCTCGGCATGTTGACCGGTGTCCAGCACCTTACATGTTGACCGGTGTCCAGCACCTTACGGAGGTTCTGCTGTGCATGGTTAGTGGTCTGGCCTGAGACGCAGACACAAGTTAGGGGAAGAGGGAGGATTCCTTTCCTCGCAAAGTAAATTTAGCTACAGAACTTCAGATCAATTTACAGTTTTACAGATTTTCAGGAAAAGTTCTCTCAAGCACTGGATATGAAGAAGGTGAGTTTTAGAGCCAAAAAAATCTTGGTTTCATATTATGATCCGGGACCAAGACCGACATGGAGCTGGTGCGCTACTCAGCTTCCTGGAGCCCCAGAGAGGAGCCCATGTCAGTCATGTGGACACAGCACTGGCCAGCTCACCTGACGGCCAGGAGAGATGCATCCGTAGTGCAGGGCGGTGATTAGTGGACAGGAAGGGTTAATAAACTGCAACTCTTCTTAAAATGTCCAGAGCAGAAGTCCAGAAGCACCTCTGACTGCAGATCGGATCGCCATCCAGATCTGGTGACAGCAACGCCTCCTGCCGGCCTTGCTCGCTCTGCGCCTGCGCCCTCTGCCCACGCTGGGCATCATCCATCTGAGGAGACCAGCTGCCCGAAGCCTGGGGCAGACAGCTGTGCTCCCCTGCCTCCATCCTTCAGCCACCCCATCTCCTGGAGACGATGTCCCTCTGTCCTCCCTGAAGCAAGGCGGCCCATGCTCACCAGGTCCTGTCCCCCACGCTCTCCTGCCTCTTTGGACTTGGCACTTCACCGGACAGTGTGAAGAGACTGAGCACCGAGAGTCACCCCGCAGCCCTCTGCCTTTGGAACGCCTCTTCAGCTCCGCTTCCTGTCAGCATTGTTTTTGTTGTTGTTTTTTTTTTTTTTTTAAACATTAAGCATTCATGGAAAAACTCCTTGGCTGTACTCTGACCAATATAAGGTGACTCTCCTGTACCTAACACACACAATCGCTTGCAAACTGTGTGACAGTGAGATGTTTCTGGGATCCCTCTCCCTGTCTACACATAAACAAAACCTTGATACTCAGACCAGGTGGTGCCCCTTGGTTGGCACTTGGCAAAGTAAACAGTGGGTGCTCAATTTTGTTTTTCTGATTTGGCTTAATGCATATTGACAAATTCTTGTTTCCCTTAAGATAAAGCCCTGACAATTTCTAGAGTCTGTTCCTGATAATGGCATCTTGTCTCAGGTACTTGGTCTCTGTTATTCATAACTCAGAATTGATTTGCTCTGCGTCGTAAAGTGAGTCTGGCTGTCCTCTGTGTCCTTGCCCCGTCTGCAGTGACCGACACACTCGCTGAGGCAACGTGGCCATCACTTTCCTCCCCTAATCCTGGGGAGCCCATCTGTGACCTGACACCTTCGACCATTACCTCTAATTGCCCTTCCTCTTTCTTCTGACTTGCTCTCTACTGTCTTGGGGTCCCATGTCTCCAATGCCACCTGGTGTCCCTCAGTGATAGATGCTGCAGCCAACTGCATGTCTGGAATATGAGTGTGTCCGTCAGAATGACCTGCACTCATCACCGGCACTGTCACACTAATAGCACTGGGGGATATTTATGGGTCTTTGTGAATACCACAATGGCTTCTGTGGCATCGCTGATTGTTTTCCTGATACTAATGTTTGCACATTGGCTGAATTTCTTAAGCATAATGCTGATGGAGTAGCGCTATTACAGAAAGTCCTCTCCACGGAGGCATCTACCGACTCCTGCATCCTGCCTGGTTTCTGGAGCCACCTTTTCTCTCCTCAGACTTCCTAATCACTGGCTCACCCCTGACTCTGAGTCTCTTTAAGACATGTTTGAACAAATCATTATTTTCATGATTATCTTTATGTCACGCCCTTAAATTTAAAGCACCCATACCATTTGATGAGACTTCCCATGAAACAACCCTCTTCCCCGGCCCTGGAATGAGTGGTCCTTCGATCGAAAGGCAGATCAGTACGTTGACCACTGCCTTTGACTTTTCCATAAGTTTTCTGTCATCCTTTAAAGTCCATGACCTGCCTCCTGCTCTCAGTTTAGAGGCTACCCCCACACTTCCCCTGAACACTGACATTTCATGTGATTCTTTTCCTTTGACTGGACAATTCGAGTCCCTAATTTCTTCCATTGATTTTCTGTTTTTCCTCCAGATGCTTTTTCATTTCCTTCCCCTCCACCAGTATTATTTTACTTATCTTGGAATAGGAAAAAAAAACCTATTACTAATAAATGCCCTGTCCTGTTTTGGGGAGTTGTGCTAATTCAGGTGGAAGCAGGCCTTTGTCCTGCAATCCAGAGACACACCAAGCCGAGGATCCCTGTGACCAGAGAGGGCTGAGGCAGAACCCACCCACATCTCTTTCTTGCCTTCCTCACTCAGGGTCCGGGGTGCATCGCCGGCCACCCCCACACAACTGCGCCTCCTTCATTAGTAAACGGCACCTCCCGGCTCCCAGGCCTCCCCCTCCACCGATGGTAAAAGCATTCTTGAAGGCAAACGCCCTCCTGTCCATCCGTCTTTTCTCCCGGGGCTCCCGTCAGCCCCCTCTGTCCTTTGCATTATTACCCAGCTCTCGGCTGGGCCGGAACCTTGGCATAAGCCCATCAATAGTTGCTGTGTTCTTTCTTCCACGCCACGTACTTCAGGGACAGAAAATGACATTGGTGCTTGCTGCATCACCATTGCTGTTTTTGGGTACAAACCCCTCTGCTTCTCCATCTGTAAAAAGAAACCAGAAAACATGCAACAGAAACTAACCCTGCTTTTTTAAAGCTTGCGACATTTCATAGTAAGCACCCCCTCCTTCTCCCCATTGCTATCGTCCATGTTGAGTTTTATAATTTTGTGAATTTTGCACATGACTTAGACTTTTTCTTTCCCTTGTCCTCTCATTGAAGGGGTGACTTCTAAACCTCGTACCTGCCCCTCTGTGACCTTCTCTCCTCTGTGGACTCCGCTCGGCCTGTCACTCACACCCATCAGAATGGTTGGCGCTTCTCTTCCAGGTTAGATCAGAACAGTGACTCCGCCCACAGATGCCATCTCCTGTGAACTTGTTCGACTGCTTCCCCAGGGACAGTCCTTCCCTCTTGCTGAGCTTTCTGGTTCAGATACTGCTTTTCTCTATCAGCCTTTCCCTTCATGTCCCTCCTCACCCAGCTTGGATTGAATGATTTGTCTTTTTAACAATTCTTGTCCATACCCAAAGCCCTCTGGTGTTAGTGTTGTTGTTTTCCCAACTGGTCTGACAAAAACCCGCCTTGGAAGGACCTGCTGTCTTCCTTCTCTGACTGCCCTGAGGGCCTGGGGTGTTTCTGGAGAAGGGCACATCCCAGGGACCAAAACAGCTTGACAGTCACCATCACCAGCGACAATACTGCCTGGGAATCCTACAGACTTCCTCATACTCTCTACGTTGTTAAACACGTTCTTTGTCCCACGAGGGGATGCTTGGTTGATATCTTCACTTTCTATTTTACAAAAAAAAAGTAGCAATCTTCTGACAAGCAGGCAAACCAACGTACCTTCCTCCAGACGTGAAGAGGGAAACTGCCTTGTCCTCTGGACGCTACCCTCTGCCATCTCATTCTTTTTCTCTGGAATGCATTTGTTTTCTTTTTCTACAGTATTATTTTTACTGGTTTCTAAACATATTCTCATTGCACAGAAAACATTAGCCTGTTTAAAAACAAATCCGAGCACAATCCAGTTTAGACAGGGGTGGAACATGGTGCTTATGGGCACAGAATCTTGGGCCGTGTTGCCCGGGTCCCGGCCCGCCTTGGCTACGCGTTAGCTGTGGGACTTCGGTAAGTTCTGCAAACTGTTTGTGCTTTAGTCCATCTATAAAATAGAGAGGATGGCAACGAAGCTGTGAGAAAGAAGGGATCTTTTATGCATATAGTAAGTTTATAAAAGTGTTTGCTATTAGAATTAGATTCATAATTGGATGGTGAGTATGGCCCCATGATAGCCCATAACTATGCCCGATCTCTGCGAATTCTCTTACCCAGTTTTCTGCTGGTCCTGACTCCTGCAGTCACAGCCCTTTCCCATGGCGGTCCTCTGCCCTCTGCTCTGTACACCGGCTTTGCACTCACCCTGCGGCCACCCTCCCACTTGCTTTTAGCATCTCTTGATTTGGATCAATGGTTTCCTGAAGCCCATGACTTATGCTTTTGTGTTTTTTTCCACCCTACTTCTTGGGCTTCCATGTGCCAGAATTTTTCAGTGGAGGATATATAGGAGGTAAAACAGTTGGCTCTCCGAATGTCTGCAAAGGTGTTTAGTGCATTTTCACATTTAATTGATAGTCTGAGTTCCAAAGGAGTTTTCACTGACCTTTCAAAGGCACGTCTCTGCTGTCTCCTGTCACCATGTTGCTGATACAGGTCAACGCCATTCTTATCCTTTTATGGGCCAGCCCCCACCCCTTACTGAAGAATCTAAGAATTTTAAGTTTGTGCTTCTGCAAATGTATTTCACCAGGACCCTTTTCCCGCTATGCTGCTCTGTACTCATTAAATTCTTTGATTTGAGCACAGGTGACATTTTCATGTTAGAGGAATTATTGCTCTGTTATAGCTTTGAAGTCCCTTTGTCCCCCTTTTCTTGATTTATGATACTCTTATTACTTGAATATGAAACCTCCTGGATTTATCTATGTCTCATATTTTCTTTTCTATTTCATTTTTCTGTTATATCTTTCCACATTCTGGAAGATTTCCTAGACTTTATTTCTTGTACCATCCCTCGCTTTCTTTCTTTTTCATCAGCTTCATTAGTTGTATACAATTCCTCACCTGTTCTCTGTGATTTTTTTCCCCATGGCATCATTTCCATTTTGTAAATACAGCATTTTCTCAATCTCTTTGATTCAATAGAATTTTTCCTTATTCTCAAAGTCTCTTGATTCTCTAAACTGCCTGTTTCTTTTTGGGCTCAATTTCCCCCCATTGGTCTTGCTTTTTCATTTTGACAAGGTCCTTCTTTGGGAGTCAGCTTATGTAAAGAACCGAGGACCTGGGGACACACTCACACAGACACACAGACTCATGCTTCTTTTTTCTTAGAGTAACTGGCAACCTCTTAAATGTGAACACAGCCTATTGCCTAGCTGGCTTCTCCCTTCTGAGGGAAAGGGCAGAGAGCTGCTATCAGCTGTAAGCTCCTCCACTCAGCAAGAGAAAAATGTCAGAGCAGGAAGAGCCGTTCACTGGACTGCCAGCACACCACTCTCTCCCCTAGTTTGTTGTTCTACCAGAAATGAGTTCCTGGTTGTCTGTGCATCAAAAACCTTTGAAAATAAATACTAATGCACTTGCCCTGTTGTTGGACATAATATTTTTTCTCATTCCCTGTCCTTTATCGGTTGTATGGCAGACTCTGGCCCAGATGCACAGAACCTCCCCCCCACCCCCCAGAGACCCTGCACAGAGTAGTGCCCTGGGCCATGCTCCTTGCTGCCTGCCTTATCTGCTCCTAGACTTGGCTTTGCTCTCTGTCTCCCAATAATCCGTTGATAGCTCATATCTGCTGATGACTTCTCTTCTTTATAGCTATGGATTTATTTCTTCTGATGGACTTCAAGAGAGGTGGGAGGCAATCCATGCACTTCTTTCTGCCAAGCTAAATATGATGCTTTTATAACTAGTTAAAAAATTCATGAACAAAGGTTCTCTCTTCAGAAATTATCAATTATTAAGCACAAAGCTTGAGGCTTTCATCTCTGTCATCTCATTAACTTCTCACAATGACCCTAAGTATCACCATTTCATGAATGAGAAAACTGAGGTTGAGAGAAGGCTGTTAATTTGCCTGAGATTGCACAGCTCATAAATGTAGAGTCAGTATTTGAACCCAGGTCTCCTAATTCTAAGCTATAGGTTTTATTTATGCCACGGCTGATAACTAACCAGCCAGCATGGATTTTGAGGAAGTTTGAACATAATGGAAAAAGATGGAAATTTTGTATGTAATCACTTGTGTGAGATATCTTTTGTTCCTTTTGGGGAGCAAACTTTCATTCTGACCTTGTCCTGGGGAATTTCCATTAACAGGAAAATAACTTGACAGTCAAAAAAGGAGCAGTATTTGGGGGTACCCGAAAACATTTGTGGAGAAGAATTTGGATCTGAAATGGTCATAATAGGTATGACAGGAAAAATCTCATCTAATCAGAGTAATTTTCTAGGGAGAAGATCACTAGATGTAGCAAATAAAAATACAGGATGCCTAGTTAAATACAAATTTGAGATAGATATTGAATAATTTTTCAGTATCAGCATGTCCCTCTGAAAATTATTTGTTGTTTATCTGAAATTTAATTTGGTGTTCTGTATCTTATCCTGCATTTCATCCTTAAAACTCAGTTATGCAACTCTAGGTTAGATTCTGAGGGGAGTTCACGTGAGAAGACTTATTTATTTGCTTAGGTCAATTGTAATATCAATACGAGTCTTACACTATGCAGAAAAAATGTGAATAAAATCTGAGGCCATATTAAAACAAATAAAGCCCCTAAGAAAATGTGTCTCAAAATACGGGTGAGAAATACTTGTTCAAAATGCTTAGGATGTTTGTTTAAAATGCTGCTTTCTAGAAATGTGAGTGTTTAGGAAGAGGGCTCAGAAATGTCCATTTTAAACAAATTCCCCAAGTTATTCTTGTACAAACACATGTGTCTGCTCAATTTCCTGGGCTACCTGTCACCAACACGCATCTGAGCAGTGAGCCCAGGACGGTGAGGAGTTTGCTGCGGTGCTACCTACAGAATAACAGAAGGAGCCGGGCCGTTTAGCCCAGACTGAGAGTTTCAAGATACAGGGCTTTTTTCAAGTATGATCGCAGAAGAATGTTTGCATTTTCTTTCCATTGTGTGCCCAGAAGTTAGAATTACAACCAATGAAAACAAATTTTGAGCAAGGCTGGGTTTCATATAACCAGCATTCTTTCTGAAAATACAATGGCCCTCCTTTGGAGATAGTGATTTCTCCTTCACTGGGGGTGTTTTCAAAAAAATGAAGGCTTGCCTGAGATTCTGCAGCTGGGAAGTCTCTCAGAGGCTGGCCATGAGGTCAGTTCCCCGAACCGGACACTTCCTAAGGCTCTTGCCCATAAAAACCTCAGTCTCAATATTGAACATCAGCATGTTTTTAGAGATCAATGAAAATAACTACAGTGTGGACATTAAAGAACAGGCCTTTGTGTTTTCCAGGCCTCTGGATTTGGACTTGCATAGAAAATGTTGATAGTGATACAGAGATTTTCAAAATCCCATCTTGGAGATGAAGAGAAGAAAGGCGATTGTCAACACACGTTTTTCCTTAAAGACGGTCGTTCAGGGAGCAGACTGCGGAATCTCCCTTTCCAGGGTAAATCTTTCCGAAACGGCTGAGTCAGGCTTAGCCGACTAGAAGGTGGATGGTGGGGAAATATCTCGTTTCTGCGTTACTCTCAGAAATCACACAGCCCTTACCTGGTCGTTTAGAGTATTCTTTCCTCTGAAATCAAACATGAGTAACTCTAATGGCAGGGTAACAGTTCTTTAAAAAATAATGGATTTTTAATTTTGTTCTTTTTAAAATTTATTTTTAATTTTATTCTTTTCTCATTTGAAATATGTGAAATAGTGCCGGCTGGATGTCATCCTTCAGTACAAACCAACGAGCCATCCAGAAAACTCACGTTCCATATTTAAGGTGAAAGTGTTACATCCCCCCCCACCCCAAAAAAAAATAAGGAAGGAAAGGAAACTGCTCTAAACTTGTAAGTTCATGTGATTGCAGCAGGCGGTGGATGGGACTGCTGAAGAACTCATGGTTTCTTTTTCTTTTGTTGCTACAATGAATTTTAAGAAGTGAGCCCCCTGATGACTCCAATGACAGGGTCTTACTCACCCAGGAAGCTGACGGCACCGGAAGTCACCTAGCGCCTCCGCGGACTTTGGTTCTCCGCTGAGTGGCGCGTTCCTCTCTGTTATTGTCACTAATTAAGGGTCACTTTTTGCCTTAGTCTTTTGCTTTCCTTTCCTAAGGACAAGACAAAAAAAAAAATGTGGATAGAAGCGGACAGTCCGCATGAGACGCCTGAACAGGGGTGAGCAGGAGGAAGTGCTGGGGGTCCCCGCGAAGCAGGCCCCATGAGGGTAACTCTAGTCCAGCTGTGGGTTCAGAGGGGAAGGGAGCGGCCTGGCAGGCGGGGCTGCGGTGGGAGGGCGCCCCGGAGGGCAGCCCCGCTCCGGAGCCTTCTATTTTTAATTTCAATGACTCTATAAAAGGAAGTGGTGGCCCCCGAGGACCGGGCTGGAGCCTGAGCGCAGCTTTTCCTGCTCACCTTTCCTGTCCCTCAGCGCGGCCTGGTGCTCCTGGGCACAGAGAAGGCCGGAGCCTCAGGCCGGAGGGGGCGGGAGAGGGCGCGGATGGGGCCCGACGGGCTGCCCAGCGGCAGGTGCAGCCTGCAGGCCTCGGGCTGCCCCGGGCGCTGGTGGAACCCGCGAGTCTCAGAACACGGTCCTACACGTTTTCCTGCTCAGCGGGACCGAATCTGAGTTAACAGAAACCAGAGAGGAAGAAGGCAGTGACTGTTTGTTCCTACTTTTAGACAAAATGGGGGCCTGAGCTGCTAGTTGGGCTTTCTCAGTAAATCACTAGAATGTGGTGGGTTTCCAGAATGCTTTTAAACCCTCCTACTGCATTTTGATGCCACATTTTTGTTTCTTTGGTCAAAAATTGCTTCACGTTAAAACTGCCTTTTTTTTTTTTTTTTTAAATCTGGTAGAACTAATAGGATTTACCTTTTCAGCAAACAGAAATTTTTACTGTTATATACTGCCCTCTGCTGGCGACTTCAGCTGTGTTTGCCACCTGCTGAACTGGATGGTTGAGTGAGGTTGGATTAATTTACATAAGTAAGTAAATTTGGCTTTTTTTCCTTTTTCTGGACAAATAAAAAAATCTGGGAAGTTTCCAAACTTAGAATAATAAAGATATTGACATATGTTATTTCTTGACTTTTATACAGCCTCCTAAAATATTATGAAGAATTTTGAGTTAAAAGAGAGGTTAGTTCTTTGCGCTTTTTGCTTTAATGTACTGACAAATGCTCTGATGAGAAATTCTTTGCTCAACTGGTATTTACTAACAACTATATTATTATTTTCTAAAATAGTGGAATTTATGTGCAATTGTTGATGTCCATAGAAACCACCTTAGTCCAAAACCAAAGACCAAAACAAAGAGTGCAATGAAATATACTTTAAAGCCCAAAGAGAATGTTACAAGGCATACTTGAGAGACAGCCTCAGAATACTAGGCTGCATAAAACTGCTTACAATCACCCAATCATTTCATGCTTTCTAATAACTTAAAACAAAGGCTCACAAACTGTCTAGTAGATTAATACTTCATTGTCAAAAGAACTGTGCTTTGCTGAAAGTTAGTTGCAAAGCCTGGGTTAGAATTAATTGTCTCAAAATCGTTAACCTATTGCTTCATCTGCTAAACAATGCTCTGCCTTTACTAGTAATTAGGAGAAAGAATTTGGTATGTCAAACACTTTACTGCAAAATAAAGCTTCAGGGGTAAATTCTAATTAATTATATTATTTTTAAAAATCTCCAAACTTTAAAACGTTTTTTTAAAATGGGTAGCTACTATGGCAGGGAACAGATTGATCTTTGTTTAAGTGAAGTCTGTTTTATAGTTAGGTATGTTCTGCTTCATGTAATTATTTTGGGGTTTGGAAGAACCTCATGTGGCTTTTCCTCAGGTTCTTTAAATTAAACAGCCGAGCTGCACACATCCTCATTTGGTTCTGGTTGAGTAAACTTCTTCAGTGTATTGGGGTGTCACATCGCTTCCTGGAGGAACAGTTGGTTGCTGAGAGCAGGTTTATTTAAAGCCAGAAACTCGTTTAAATAAGTCTTTGGTCACGCTGTTGAGGGGCTGTTAATGCCCTGTGAGCGAGGACTATCCATGCATGGGGAAGTATATAAAAGAATCTCTGGTGCTCTGACGATGTAGGACTTAACGAAGCCTTTTTTGTAAATCTAAGACTTTATGTTCATTTTATTATACACAGTCTTAATTTGAGTCTGAAAAGGGGAGCTCCAGGGCAGACATAAAATTAACTTCTCTTTCGGTTCCTAACCTTTTGGTTTTAATTTATTCACTTGTCAATCTTATGAATGCCTCATGAACTCCAGCTATTGATTTCCGTGGCCAATGCTATTTTTCCTGTTTATTATAATATATTGTCCCATTGTTGCCGGCCTCTTGCACTCCGTTAAATTTCCCACACAGCGGACAGGAAACTGTTCCATGGCATCAGACTTCCTTAGATTGATTTTCACAGAGGCAGGGAGGGACCTGCCCACTTCTGGGCCCTTTGTGCAGAGACGACACAAGGGCCCCAGTAAACGGCCTGTGTGGACACTTCCTTCCAGGCACCGGGCGCAGCCGGCAGCCCATCCCACCCTCCGGCACAGCCCCACGCAGCCCCTGGGAAAAGCTCTCTTATCAGTGCTGAATGTTATGTCATTTCTTTTTACATACGATGTTTATTGTCTTTAGAGCCTGCTCTGTGGGAATGTTCTTTTCAAGGGCGACAATGGGGAAACCTCCAACAACACTGGTGAAATCACAGCCCTGGAGCGCCAGGCCCTCCAGTTGCTTCATAATTAGAGAACAAAACCCTCGGTGTGATACAAACGGACGTTTTACACTCTCTGGCTACTGAATTATTTATTCATAAAGAGCTTTACCATCAGCGCGTTATCCACCACCCTAAATGTAGATCATATGAAACACTGAGAACCCATTAGGGATGCGCAAGAGGACTTAAAGAATTCTTTTTTTTTTTTAAAGTCAATCTTTGTGTGACTATTTTGAGTTTTGCTGAATACCCTGAAGTTTTCAGGCCCATGTCAGCATATGCCCCAGTGTGTTGGGATTTCAGAAACACCTGTCATACATATACTCAGTTCTCCATCTGAAATAATTTTAAACTCAACAAATTGTCTGAGACCACACATATGGGGGGTTTATATTTAAAAAATAATCACACATATGGGGGGTTTATATTTAAAAAATAATTAGGTCACCAAAATGATTGATTTGCTCATGTATGTACCATCAAACTTAAAATTATTTTTTCTTATTATAAATAGCCTTCTTAGGACTAGTTTATGACAAAATGCAACACACAAAATGTAGTAAATAATATTATTAAAAATCAGGCACCATCCTCTGAAAATGGTTATTAATTTAGACTCTGAAATCATCTTCCCCCAAGGAGCTCATTATCAATTAGAAAACGTCCTGCAGTCAATAGTTGACGGATGAAGCCACAGTAAACCACAGCCACAGGCCCACGGGGGCATCCATGCATGAAAGCCACCTGGGGTTTTTTGGGGGGGGGGGGTTCTCTTCTTTTATCTTTTTCTCTTAAGTACAGAATATTTCAGAGATTATCTGGAGAAAGATGTAAATTTCATGAAGGCTTTATCAAGGGAACTCAGTGTTGTCAAAACAGACGACCCTATAGAGGGGAAGGCTGGTTTCTTCTTGAGGGTTGTGGTTGTACAGCATGAATCATTTCCCACTGTGGGAGCTGATGACCAATTTACAGATCTACTGAGTGAAGTGATACTTTCGATCAGATAACAAGAAAATCTTGATCATTTGTGTCAGCAGTGGGCAGTATTCATAGTATTTAACTAAGTTTTGTTAAATAATTTCCAAGGTTTAGACCTAATCAGACAAATCACAAAAAGGTTCTCAGAAGGAGTTACAGATACATGATTTCTATTTTACTAATTTGGAAACGGAAGGCCACAGGTGTTACATATGTAATTTGAACTATATCCCTAGAGTTAGTCACACGGATGGCCAAATTCTTCTTTTTTCTTTTTTTCCCCAGTTTTTGGCCGGGGGCCAGGTTTGAACCTATCGCCTCGTGCCCTACTCCTTTGAGCACAGGTGCCACCCAACCAAATCCTTCTTTTTATCATCTTTCCTCAATTATACTGCTCTCTCACTCTCGTTTTTTGCAGGGGATATTTCTCTCCAAGTGAATTCATACAAAGAATCAGAAGAGATGGCCAGATAATTTAATTTAATACACACTCTATCAGGAAGCGGCATCCGTGGGAGGTTCTCCTTCAGGGTGACACACACATACGTGGACACAGTCGAGGTTTATCTCCCCAGGTGTGGAAGGGAAACATGCAGATTCAATCAGATTAACAGGGGAGGCGAGTGAGCCATGCAGAAGCTGAACTACGACGATGTTCGTTATTAACTTAAATGTTCATTCGCTAATGGATATTCCTGTTGTCACTTTTCTTTCTTGCTTTCTGCTAAGAGTTTTAATCTTTTATAAACTTTGGCCAATATCAACAGATTATGTGAACTAGATCTAAGGATCATCTTACATGGTGATCCCAACTGTGAGGCTGTGAAAATGTTGTCTCAAACTATTTTTGAGAAAATAGTCATTGTTCTTCTACAGGAGACCAGGGAGGAGAGATCTTAGGAGTGCCTCCCGGCTCCCTGATTTTAGAATCAAAGGTCAACCCAGAGAGTGGTGGGGAACTTAGGTTTGTGAGCAAAGAAGGCTTCTGGGGAGTAGGGGAGAGGGTGCCAAGCATCATTAGCTAAGCGTTTTCCTTTGGGGCAGAGTATGGGACGACTCCAAAGTTTCCGGAGTGGGGTATTGGCTTTTTGATAGCACTGATATCTAAGGCTGGGGAAGTATGAAGAGGCTCCAGTTTGGGTTAGAAGCTGAGTAGGTCCCAAGCTCAGCTGAGGATGTGTGGGGTTTGGTGTGATGTGTGTGAGGCAGATCCAGAGACCAGTGTTGGGAAGGCACTGGCTCTGAGCCCAGGGGGATGGGGCTGCAGAAGGCTCAAGAATCTTGGTGATTGGTAGATGTCATCAAAACAGTGAGAATACCTGAGATCACATGGGGGAGGTGAGAGAAAGTTTACCTATGGGCCCAGGACAGAAAAAATCCAGGCGAGGGACAGGAGCACCTCAAAATCAAACTGAAGAAACATGTAAAAAAGGAATCATAAGAGAACAGTCATAGCAAAGCCTCTGTGCTGTCCAGAAGTCAGCATCTGGACTCAGGAAGCCATTTGTCATGGAATGAAGTCTCTCTTATCTGGAAACTTCATCAGGAGTTGATAAACTTTTGCTAGGGGGTTGTGAGGCTTGATCCATCACATTTTCTGTAGATACTTTGTTTAAATTACTAACAAAGAGAAGCTGCCAACAAAGGAACCTCTTCATTCTCTACTCCTTGCTCCAAGCTCTGGGAATTTTTTTGCATGCTTGTTCCTTCAAGATATTTTTGCTAAAATATAAGATGAAGGAGTGTGACTTCTCAGAGCTCCAGAGAACATGAGAAAGGTTGTAAGACCGTCGCCATTGTGAGTCATCTCAAGGCCTCCTGCTGAGGCAGGCCATTTGTTAGGTCAGGTCCATGGAAATCTCTAGTGGAGGAATTTCTTTCCTTAGGTAGTTTTCTTCTGCCAAAATTAGGAAATATTTCAAGAAAAAGGACATCATCAGCAAAAGGCAGAGAAAGCGGTGTTTTATCTCAACCACAAAATAAATAGAATGCATTTGCCCCCTAATTTGTTGTGAAGTTTCTCTTCAGTTTTATCAGAACCCAGAGCCCCCACTTCTCTCCTACCTGGACACATGTGTAGGACTCCTGTGGTCACCGACCGAGAGCTCTCTGAGAGGAGCCCAGCGCGAATTTCTACGTCCCTTCCTTTCTGCGTCTAACACTAGTTCTGGGAAAACTGTGCAACATTTTAAATGAACAAATCCTTATGGTTTTTATTTGGTTCTTATCACAGGTGGTACTGCTATGGACATTTATTACTAGTGCTATCATTATTTTATTTTAGAAATATGCTTTGAATGTGAAACACTGACAGAAAGCCAAACACCTGAGCTTGCTCGCCTGTTACCATGGTTAACCATGTCTGATTGTTACCAGCAATGTGTTAACATTTCCTCTTTGAGATACAGTTCTTTCAAATATAGGTAAATTCTTAAAAACTTGGATTATGTCACAAATAATACACCAACTTAAAAAAGGTGTCACCAGTGTGTGACTCTGAGGCCAGATCTACCTCAAGACCCAGAAAAATTCACAGTATCATTATTGACTTACTGATAGCATGAAATGTGAAAGGTGAGATAAGCCTCGAATTGATCAGACAGCAGATGCCCACGACGGCCTGTTAGCAGATCAGCGTGGTGACTGCAGAAACCGTCGGTCATCATGATATTCTCAATCTGTACAGATAAATCTGTTATGAGAATAGCACACTTTATTTCTCTTCCTTTTACTTAATTAAATTGAGTTTCTGTGTGTTCAAAATACTTGCTCTAGAATTTCCTTGCACAAGGAAAGACAGATTTCTGTTTTGAAAAGCTGTGTAAATCCACAGTTCTCCTCCTATTACTGCCCCCTAGTTCCTTTAGCGACAACTTATGTCCCATATATTTTACTTAGAAGTAGGCTTAATCATTCAAGAATGTAACTGTTTATTAGCTTTTTGTGTATATTTAAATATTTTAAATGCAAGTTTCCATAACTATAGATTTTACTTGGTCAGATCACGTGTCCAGCCTACCCTCTGTCTGGCCGTCCATCTGTTTGTCTCTCCATCTCTGTGTGTAATTCTTGTTTGCTCAGGACTCAGTATGAGGAATAAGAAAATGTGAGTCTTAGTGTCTCAGGATCTGAAACCCCACCAGTGGGATATTCTGGCCCTTTTCCTTTCTCTGGCTTTTATGCTCTTCTTTCCCTTCCCAGGGACTTGACTGAAGATACCACTTTTACTCCACCTCCTGGGTCTCAGTGAAACTTGTGTCACCCCCAGAAGTTCCAGACACAGAAAGGAATCTTGCTGCTACATTTTTAATCATCCTTCCTCCTCCTCACCTTCTTATCTTCATGCATCATTGGCAAAAGGAAAAGTATTTTCTCCAAATGATTTATCTTCAAGTATAAATTATTGCCAAATACTTAACAAATCAAAAGAATCAAAAAATTAAAGAATCAAGGTTCAGGGATAGGGTATAGCCATCTAAAACATCTTCTGGATCTTTATAAAGAGAACTCTGGAGTCATCAGTTGACTACTTCTTCTCCTTTTTATTTTTTTCCCAAAGTCTCAGAAAATAGACAACTAATATTTATAAATAAAAATAAAAAATAATTTCAAAAAACAGATAATTTAAAAAAAAAGTTAACTGATGACTCCATACTGAACCTCAAAGTCAAAGCATTCTATAATAGACATACTCTTATTTGACACTGTGAATGTTACTTTTTTTGCATTATTATTATTATTGCTCAATATTTCATTGCAGGAATCATCTGATTTCTTTTCTGAATGTATTTATCTTTGTTCATTCTTTACGAGGTTTTTGTTTCTAGTCCTTATCTTAAGCATTGTTATTAAA
Organism: Galagoides demidoff; assembly: GCA_963574575.1. Taxonomy (NCBI): domain Eukaryota; kingdom Metazoa; phylum Chordata; class Mammalia; order Primates; family Galagidae; genus Galagoides; species Galagoides demidoff. The sequence goes on from CAUYQV010070461.1 coordinate 24,272, forward strand.
TTTTAAGCCTTTTTGATTTTGTGAAAGCAAAAAGTGGAAACCAAATAAACACATGTATATGTAAATGAAAAAAATAAAAAATGAAAAATTGATACAATTTTAATTAACATCAAGTTAGTGAACAAACATTTAATCAATAGTCACATTAGTTTTCCCTTTAAGATAGGCATTCAGTGGGTGCAAATTTTTCTATAAATGATGTTCCTTTGTCTCTGAAGAACATATCACAAGGTCAGGCATGGTGGCTCATGCCTGCAATCATAGCACTTTGGAAGGCTGAAGTGTATAGATTGCTTGAGCTCAGGAGTTCAAGACCAGCCTGAGCAAGAGCAAGACCCCATCTGTAAAAAATTAGCCTGGCATCGTGGCAGGTGCCTGTAGACCCATCTACTCAGGAGACTGAGGCAAGAGGATTACTTAAGACCAAGAGTTTGAGGTTGTTGTGGGATATGATGCCATGGTACTCTACTGAGGATAACAGAGTGAGACTTTGTTAAAAAAGAGAGAGAGAGAGCACTATGAAACTCTGAGAAAAGAAATAGATGAAGATTTTAACAAATGGAAAAACATACCATGCTCACAGCTGGGAAGAATCAACATTGTTAAAATGTTTATACTACCCAAAGCAATCTATAGATTTAATGCAACCCCTGTTAAAGCATCTCTGTCATACTTTAAAGATCTGGAAAAATTAGTACTCCATTTTATATGAAAACAGAAAAAACCTCAAGTAACCAAGACATTACTCAGAAGTAAAAACAAATCAGGAGGAATCACACTCCCAGACTTCAGAATATATTATAAATCCATAGTGATCAAAACAGCATGGTACTAGCACAAAAATAGAGAGGTAGATGTATGGAACAGAATTGAGAACCAAGAGATGAAACCAGACACTTACCGTCATTTGATTTTTGATAAGCCCATCAAAAATATAAATTGGGGGAAAGATTCCCTATTTAACAAATGGTGCTGGGTGAACTGACTGGCAACTTGTAGAATACTGAAACTGGACCCACACCTTTCACCTCTAACAAAAATTGAGTCTCACTGGATAAAAGACTTAAATTTAAGACATGAAACTATAAAGATTCCTGGAGAGAGTGAAGGGGAAACACTTGAAGAAATGGGCCTGGGAGAACACTTTATGAGAAGGATGCCCCGGGCAATTGAAGCAAAAAATCCATTACTGGGATCTGATCAAACTAAAAAGATTCTGCACTACCAAGGACACGGTAAGTAAAGCAAGCAGACAGCCCTCAGAACGGGAGAGGATATTTGCAGGTTATGCTTCTGACAAAGGTTTGATAACCAGAATCCACAGAGAACTCAAACTTACCAGTAAGAAAAGAACAAGTGATCCCATTTCATTATGGGCAAGAGACTTGAACAGAAGCTTCTCTGAGGAAGACAGGCACATGGTCTACAGACACACGAAAAATGCTCATCATCTTTAATCAACAGAGAAATGCAAATCAAAACCACCTTGAGATATCATCTAACTCTGGGAAGAGTAGCCCACATCACAAAATCCCAAAACTACAGATGTTGGCGTGGATGTGAAGAAAAGGGAACATGTCTGCACTGCTGGTGGGAATGCAAGCTAATACATTCCTTTTGGAAAGAAGTTTGAAAAAACACTCAGGGATGTAAAAGTAGACCTACTGTCTGATCCTGCAATTCCTCTAACGAGGTGTATATCCAAAAGATCAAAAATCACTTTATAACAAAGATATTTGCACCAGATTGTTCATTGCAGCTCAATTCATAATAGCCAATTCACGGAAGAAGCCCAAGTGTGCATCAACCCATGAATGGATTAATAAATGGTGATATATGTACACCATGGAATACTATGCAGCCTTAAAAAAGATGGAGACTTTACCTCTTTTACGTTTACAGGGATGGAGCTGAAAATATTTTTCTTAGTAAAGTATCTCAAGAATGGAACTAAAATTATCCAATGTACTCAGTACTTTTATGAAGCCAATTTATAATTACTCATACTTTCTTATGAAAGATAGATCACAACTATAGCCTAGGATGAAGGATAGAAGTAAAGGGTGATGGGGGGAGGGTAGGTTCCATAGAGGGAGGGTAAATGGTGGGACCACACCTATGGAGCATATTGTAAAGGTACAAGTCAATCTACCAAGTATAGAACATAAATTTCTTAACACAACAATTAAGTAAATGAGATGAAAGCTATATTAATTAGTTTGATGTAACCCTTCCAAATTGTATAAAAAAACAATACATTATACCCCACAAAATCATAAATGTATTCATGATCTATGTGTATATGACTTAATAAAAGGAAAAAGAAATAAAACATCTTCTGGCTCATTGTCAACATGGGGGCAAGTCCCATGTCCCCCTTTCTCTTGTCTCCCATGGAATTTTATAGCAGCTTCACCCTACAGTAGCTCATGAGACTAGGATTTTAAACCCAGTTCTGGGTTTCTTCCTTGCTTCTCTCAGGAAGCCAGGGATCGGAATGCAGGTGGGACTGTGGCAAGGTTTGAACAGGTACTTTGTACAAGGAGCCTTTGCAGCCCAGCCCCTGGCTGCGTGTCTGTGTCCTGGTGCATCAGCACAGGGTGGCCTCATACACAGTAAATACCTTTGCTCTTATTTTGCTTAGGGTTAAAATATAGGTATTTGAAATAATAGATTGAATCATTTTCCTTCTATAGTGGATTTTAATCTTTTAGAATCACTGAGAAATTGAAAACCGTTTTGGTGAATGGGTGGAGGGAGGGGGATTGGAGGGACCATTTTTGAGGTCTATCTTACAGGGGTACAAGTGAAACTCTCTAAGAGTAGAATCAGAACGTTTTAAAGCTATAACTGAGAAAATGACATGAAGGCTGTGTTGATCAGTTTGATGGAAGTGTTTCGGATTGCGTGCGAAGGCCCCACACTGTACCCCGGGAGGGCATTGATGTACATAGTTACCATTCAATAAAATTTAAAAAAAAAAAAAAAAAAGAATCTCATCTTAAAAAAAAAAAAAATAAAAATAATCAAAGGCCAAACCACTATATTAAAACAGATTCTCTAGCAAGTAAAAATCTTGCAGTTTAAACATACACTTGTATCCACTTTAAGATACAAGATAAAACTCATTCCTCAAAGGTGTTTCACCTTGGCAGATACAAATATTTGTAATGAATGCACACCTGCTACATAAAGTTTATCAGTGAAAACACTCCCGCTGATTCACAAAGGTGTGATGGCATCTGTCTCATTTTCATCACAGTAAATACATCACTCATTGGATAACTAAGTTAGTTTAGATATTCTACCTTTTCATATCAGTACATTGGAAAATCACATCCAGTAAACAAGAGCCACCAAACCATTTCTGTAACACTATAAATTATTTAGCTTAAAAATGTTCAAATCCATATTTTTTCATTAACAACTTGATCAGAAAATTTAACAAAGCAATGACTTTACGTAGCAATACCATATTTTTCAGAAATACTTAAAGATTACTGTAAGTCAGGTTTATGTTAAGTGCAGATAAGTTCACTACATAGATCCCTGTCTAAATCTTTTGATACGTGAAGATGCTATTAGAGTAGAATCTGAATTACTTTCCTGATACTCAAAGAATGAAGTTCTATGACATTTCTAAATAGTTGCTGGTTTGCTGCCAGCAACCACATTATTAAAAGCACTGGTTACTAAGTAAAAAATATTTTAAGACTAAATTACAGTAAACATTTCCACAGTTTAAGCCCAATATAAATTAACCATATCCAATTATCAAATTAAAACAAAAAGTATTAACTCCTGAAAGCAGAAAGCAAGATTTAAAAAAAAAATCACTAATAAGTATTTTAGACCTTTGCAGGTTTTTTTTTTTTAATCTATTACAGGGAGGTGGGGTGATGGATATGGTGTCTCTGGCTGCTTCCTGTGGACTGAGGACTGGCATGGACTGCCTATAAGGAAGTTGGGAGAGTGGGTAGGTTATGATTAGTGGTTCTATCATCAAGGTTGATGGAGAGAGAAGAAAGACCAGATTGGCAGGTGGGATAACCAGAAGGAAAATAAGTAGGAAGAGGAAAAAATGAGTGTCTTCAGGGGGAAAGTCTTAAAAAGTGCCTTGTAGCCACAGATCTTTAAAGGCTTCAAAGAGGTCATTCCAGTTTTGAACATGGTCAAGTAAGCAGGCATCCTGAGAAAAGGCATGGAGAAAAGGAAAAAAACAAGGAGGAATGTAGGAAAAACTGAAGAGGAATGTTCCACATTCACCAGGAAGCTGGGTGTCAGGATAATATAATGAAGCTGCCAGAGAGAACTTGAGGTTCTTCTCCCAAAAGAACATCTGCAGTGAAAGGGGTATTTTGTTGCCAATTACATTCTGCCAGTTCTACAGCAGGATCAGCTCAGTTTGATTTTTATAGTAAGTAATCACCATTAGAAAGACATGCTCTTGCAATAGACTTCTAATCATTAGGAGGGAGAGTATCATTAAACAAAGTATCCACTAAAGCAAAAGTAAAGGAGCAGTTGGGCCATAATGTGCACAAGCCAGTTTCAGCTTTCTAAGAGTTTTAAAAGAAAGTGGCTGATACTGGCGAGCTTGATTGCCCTATTGATCAACAATTTCAATAACTGGGAAACAGGAAAAGCCATCTAAAAAATCTTGTGCATGAGATTGTTTTAAAATCAGTTGCAAAGGTGATTTGGAATTCTGCCGGCACATAACAAAAGGAGGTTGTGGTTATAGAAACTTAGAAGGGGGGCCAGGAGGTGGGCAACACAGTGCAAGCTGAGATGGAGGGGAGACATAAAGTCCAGTCACAGCCAGTAGCCCAGAGGGATCAGGGTCTTTATCTGAAACAGAAGAGGAATGCTCCCATGGTCAGGTGGTCCCTGGTCAGGTGCCACCTTTCACAAGCCAGCACGAAGAGTAAACATACCAAAGAGGGAATGGTGGGGGAGGAAGAAATAAAACACACAAGAGACAAAGATCACACAAGAGATAAGGATGGGATTGGGAGGTCTGGAGCAGCTGATTACTGCAGCCAGCACCCAAACCATGTGAACAGCTTTATTTATATAGTACCTAAAGGAGGTTGCTTATATTAACAATGTTGCACATCCTTCTCAACTGTTGTTATTTTGTTTTTTGTTTTTTTAAATTACAGCCATGCTCGTGGGCATGAAGTGATATGTCATTGTAGACTTAATTTGCATTTCACTAATGGCTAATGTCATTAAGCATCTTTTAATGTGCTTATAGGCCATTTATATATCTTCTTGGGAAAGTGTCTATTTAAACCTTTACTTTTTTTTTTTAGACAGTCTCGCCATGTAGCCCTCCGTAGAGTGCTATGGCATCAGAGCTCACAGCAACCTCAAACTATTGGGCTTAAGTCATTCTCTCGTCTCAGCCTCACCAGTAGCTGGGACTTAAGGCACCCGCCACAACACATGGCTATTTTTGTTGTTGTTCTTCCTGGCTATTTTTGTTGTTGTTGTCATTGTTGTTTGGCAGGCCCAAGTTGGGATCAAACCCACCAGCTCCAGTGTATGTTGCTGTAACCCTAGCCGCTGAGCTACAGGTACCAAGCCCTTTACCAATTTTTGGAGTGTCTTTTTTCTTGTTGTTGTTGAGGCATATTCATATATGCTAAATAACAATCTCTATAAAATGTATAAGATTTGCAATTTTTTCTCCTGTGATGTGTGTTGACATTTTCACTTTCTTTATAATGTCCTTTGTCATTTATACTGTTCTTTGCTGTCTTTTCACTTTCTTTATAATGTCCTTTGCTGACCAGAAGTTTTAATTTTGATTTCCAATTTACCAATTTTTTGTTGTTACATTATTGGTGCCATATCTAAACACTGATGGCCAAATTCAAGGTCAAAAATTTACCAATAAACTTTTTCCTGGGAGCTTTATAGTTCTAGCTCTTATAGTTAGGTGTTTAATATATTTTCAATGAGTTTTTGTATGTGGTATGAGATAGAGAATCTGATTTTATTCTTTTGCATGTGGATTTTGTGCAGTAGTCCCAGAAAAGAGGAATTCTTTTTCACAATTGAACACTGTTGGCACACTGTGGAAACTCACTGAACATAGATGTATGGGTTATTTATGAGTTCCCAATTCTATTTCATGAATCTGTATGATTATCCATATGCTACTACAATACTGTTTTGATTACTGTAGCTTTCTAACAAGTTTTGAAATTTGGAAATGTGAGTTCTTCAACTTCCACTGTGTTTATAACCCTTTTTATTTCTGTAAGCTTGATGATAGTGTCCCAGTTTCATTTCTAATTCTATAATTTGAGCATTTAAATTTTTTCCTGGTTACTTAAAGGTTTTTCAATTCTGTCAATATTTTCAAAGAACCAACTTTCTGTTTAGTTCGGGGTTTTTTTTAGTCCAGGTCTCACTATATCTCCCTCATTAAAGTGCCTTGACATCACAGCTCACAGCAACCTCCAACTCTTGGGCTTAAGTGATTCTACTGCCTCAGCCTCCCAAGTATCTGGGACTACGGGAACCCCCCACAATGCCCTGCTATGGCTCAGTGAATAGGGCGCCACTTCCATATACCAAGGGTGGTGGGTTCAAACCTGACCCTGGCCAAATGGCAACAAAAAATAGCCAGGCATTGTGGCAGGTGCCTGTAGTCCCAGCTACTAAGGAGGCTGAGGCAAGAGAATGCCCTGAGCCCAGGAGTTGGTTGCTGTGAGCTAAGACGCCACAGCACTCTACCAAGGGCAGTAAAGTTAGACTCTGTCTTTAGAAAAAAAATTTAAAAAAAAACAAAAACAAAAACAATTTTTATACCAAAAAAAATATGGAATGCTTCACAAATTTGCACATCATCCTTGTGCACAGACCAGGCTAATCTTCTCTGTATGGTTCCAATTTTAGTATATGTGCTGCCAAAGTGAGCACTATTTTTATTTTTTTATTGTAGTTGTCATTGTTCTTTAGCAGGCCCAGGACAGGCTCAAACCCATCAGCCCTGGTGGATGTGGCTGGCACCATAACCACTGAGCTATGGGTGCCGAACCTGTTTCTATTGTAGTCTATTTTATATAACTCTACTCTAATAGTTATTTTCTTCATCTATTAGCTTTGGTTTTAGTTTGCACTTAATTAGTCTAGTCCAGCAGTTCTCAACCTGTGGGTTGCAGCCCCCAAGAACTGTATTAAAGGGTCACAGCATTAGGAATGTTGAGAACCACTGATCTAGTCCCTTAAGGTATGCAGTTAGGTTATTAATTGGAGCTATTTTTATTTCTTAATTTATTTTTTATTTTTTCCAAAGAGAGTTTTTTCTTTCCAAGGCTGAAGTATGGTGGAATGATCAAAGCTCATTGTAGCCTCAAATTGTTGGACTCATCTGATCCTTCTATTTCAGCTTCTTGAAAAGCTAGGATATAGGTGTGAGCTACAATGCCCATCTAATTTTTTCATGGGTTTGGAAGAAAATTCTTGCTATGTTGTCCAGACTTATCTTGAACTCCTGGGCTTACATGATTCTGCCACCTTAGCTTCCTGAGTCACTTGGATGACAGATGTCAGCCACCATGCCCAGCTTCAGATCTTTTTAAATAATGAAAAGTGTCTTCAGCTATAAATTTCTATATAAATTATGAGTGTAACTAAGCACTCCTTTAGTTACACTCATATATTTTGGTATGTTGTGCTCATTTCATTCATCTCAGAAGTATTTTATCATGTCACTCAGGATATTTTTCCTTGACGTTTTGGGTTTTTAAAAAATATTTAATTTTGTGCTTGCTTTGGCAGCATATGTACTAAAATTGGAACAATACAGAGAAGATTAGCATAGCCCCTGCACAAGGGTGACATGAAATTCATGAAGTGTTCCATATTAAAAAATAAATAAATAATATTTAATTTTTGCATATTTGTGAGTTATCCAGTTTTCTTCTCTTATTGACTTCTCATTGTTTTAACTTTAGAAGATATTTCATATGACTTTAACTTTTAAAACTCATTTAAACTTGTTTTATGGCCTAACACTATGGTCTTTCATAGAGAATGTTTTGTGCACACTTGAGAAGAATGTGTATGCTGGTGGTGTTGAATGAAGTGTTCTGCACAGATGTTAGGTCTATTGGTTTGTATTGTAGTTCACATTCTCTATTTCTTTTTTCATATTGTGTCTTATCCATTGTTTTATACATTATTAAAGCTAATAATATGTATCACAAAACAGTATAAGCTAGAAAAGTGGTAAAAGATAAAATGAGGTGAGAGAGGAGATAAGACTCTTTGGGTCCATGATTGTTATTGTTAACAGAAGAATTAAAAATATGATGGCCACTTGGCACCTGTCCCTCAGCAGCTAAGACACCAGCCACATACATGGGAGTTGGAGGTTTGAACCCAGCCCAGACCTGCCAAACAACAATTACAACCAAAAAAGTCAAGTGTTGTGTATAGGTAAAAGGCCTATATGCCTCTGGCCAAAAAAGGTGTTTGAGAGAGAGCAGTGAAAAGACTTTGTGCAGGCATACTTGTGAGAAACTGAGGCAGAATCCCATATGGCCGGGTTGGCTGCGGGCCATAAAAACCCTCTGACCTAAGGTCAGCCTGATTGATTGCGGGTGTAAAATCCCCTGACTTAAGGCCCACATGTGAGCAGAAGCTTGCAAACTAGTTTCTGTATGTCTTAGGAATTTTCTTACTATGTCTTGCTTAAAGATTAAAGTAACTGCCTCCACATGGTGAGGCCAGTAGGGCGGATACTCAATCTATCTTTCTCCCCCAGAGTCTCAGGCTTCATCAGATAAGAACAAAGAAGTAATGGCTAACAACATGTTCTCCATTAAGTCATGTATTGTTAGGAGGATTATGTTAAAAGGATTATGTTCAAAGGATCATGTTTGGAGGATTATGTTATATAAAGTGATATCAGTTAATCTGTAGATTACTAGGGAGGATCTGCTCACAAGATAGTCACAAGATGTTTAGTCATGAAATGGATTATGGATTGCAATGAATACCAATGAAGTCATTGATGTACAACATGCATGTGCACAGGGATTACAATGAAGTCATTGATGTACAGTGCGCACATGCAGAGCTGGCTAATTAAAGCCAGGAGAAAATAAAGAAGCTTGCCATTCACCATAGAGAGCTATGGTCCCCTTTATTTACAATACAATTTCAATTGCGGGTCTTATTCTTCGAGACATTGCTTCTCCATGAGACCCTAGCAGCAACAGTTGTGACAGGTGCCTGTAGCCCCAGCTACTTGGGAGGCTGAGGCAAGAAAATGGCTTAACCCCAAGAGTTGGAGGTGGAGTGGTGTGACACCACAGCACTCTACTGAGGGTAACATGGTGAAACTATCTCAAAAAAAGGATGACAGCTATCATTTTGTTTTATAACACAGGTATCACTCTGTCTGCAAAAGTAGAGTGCAGCAATGTCATCATAGCTCACTGCAACCTCAAACTACTGGGCTCAAGAGACCCTTCTGCCTCAGACTCCTGAGTAGCAAAGACTACATGCACATGCCACCAAGCCCAGATAATTTTTAGATGTTTTTGTAGGTAGGGTCTCATTATGTTGTCTAAGCTGATATTAAGTGAAGTGTTCTCTATAGATGTTAGGTCACTCAATACAACCAGCATATACATTCTTCTTAAGTCTGCATGAAATTTTTAAGCAATCCTCTTGCCAGGGCCTCTCCAAGCGCTGGGATTACATGCATAAGCTACTATGTCCAGATTGAAGAAGAAATGTTTCCAGAGGGGACAAATTACCTCACGAGAAATGGATTGAGGTAGGTTTGCAGATTCATACCACAAGTGTCAGGCAGGTTACATCAGTGAGGGGGAAGTTTGTGCAAAAGGTGGTTCCCAGTGAGAAGTAACAGATTTGTACATGGGTTGGGACACTAAACTGGGTGCATCTGAACATTAAGCAATAGAGGACTAAACTTTACTGACAACGTATGCTGAACATGTGTGCAAAATCTGCATCTCACTTCTTTTGTTAAAGAATGTTTCTTTTTTCAAAACCTTGTGGCCGGCTCGGCGCCTGTGGCTCAATCGGCTAAGGCGCCAGCCACATACACCTAAGGTGGCAGGTTCGAATCCCCAGCCCGGACCTGCCAAACAACAATAATGGCTGCAACCAAAAAATGGCCGGGCGTTGGGGCGGGCGCCTGTGATCCCAGCTACTTGGGAGGTGGAGGCAGGAGACTCGCTTGAGCCCAGGAGTTGGAGGTTGCTATGAGCTGTGATGCCATGGCACTCTACCCAGGGGGATAGCTTGAGGCTCCGTCTCAAAAAAAAAAA
>CAUYQV010070462.1:0-19156 GCA_963574575.1 Galagoides demidoff
GATCCCATCTCAGGATGGACAAGGGACTTGAATAGAAATTTCTCTAAAGAAGATAGGCACATAGCCTACAGATATATGAAAAAATGCTCACCATCCTTAATCATCAGAGAAATGCAAATTAAAACTACTTTGAGATATCACCTAACCCCAGTAAGATTAGCCCATATTAGAAAAATCCCAAAACCAGAGATATTGACGTGGATATGGAGAAAAGGGAACACTTCTACACTGCTGGTGGGAATGCAAATTAATTCATTCCTTTTGGAGAGACATCTAGAGAACTAAAAATAGATCTGCCATTTGATCCTGCAATTCCTTTTTTAGGTATATATCCAGAAGACCAAAAAATTACATTACAACAAAGATATTTGTATCAGAATGTTTATTGCAGCCCAATTCATAATTGCTAGGTCATGGAAGAAGCCCAAGTGCCCATCAACCCACAAATGGATCAATAAATTGTGGTATATGTATGCCGTGGAATATTATGCAGCCCTAAAGAAAGATAGAGACTTTGTCTCCTTCACGTTTACATGGATGGAACTGTAAAATGTTCTTCTTAGCAAAGTATCTCAAGAATGGAAGAAAAAGTATCCAATGTACACAGCCCTACTTTGAAACTGATTTATAGCTTTCATAGGAATGTTATAACCTAATTATAGCCTTAGAATATGGGAAGGGGTTTAAGAGAGGAGAGGGGAAGGGAGTGGATGGGAGGAGGAAGGGTGATTGTTGGGGTCACCTCTATGGTTTATCCTACAAGGGTACAAGAGATTCTTTCTAAAAGCAGAGTATCAATGTCTTAACTCAATAACTAAGAAAATGACATGAAGACTATGTTAACCAGTTTGATGAGAGTATTTCAAGGTGTATATGAAAACACCACAATGTACCCCGTGATTTCATTGATATACACAGCTATAATTTAATAAAAAGCAAAAAAGAAAGAAATTTCACCTGGTATATGACTAGGGATACGACCAGTCATGTACCAAAAATATGACTCCCTGGTATAAAGTACATTTTGAAATAAAGGCCATTCAAGGTCAACAAATACTGGAGGAGGTCTCCGTCTGTCTGCATAAACTGGCCCCATCAGAGGATCAAAGGGGACAATTGATTCCCCTCCCACTTTGTGTTATCTCAAAATATTTCAGGAATAAGGGTTGAGAATGTAGGTAAACTTGACCCAAATCATTTGGCTCATAAACACCTGTTTCTCAGGTTAATCTACAAATCAATCTGTTTCTCCCCTTCCACTTCATCCTCCCTAGCAACCTCCTAGCAATTGTGTATGCCCTAAACCCCTCCCCACTGAAATGCCTTTATAAAGATAATTGCACTCCTCTGGAAAATTGGGTTATCCTTCTGCGATTTCTCCCCATATGCACAGTAGATAAATCCTTTCTCTTATTAATCTACTTTTATTGTGAGTTGATCTTTAAGCAAACTTTCAGGGGAAAGGACAAGTTTCTCCCACCCCTTCAATGGTCACTCCTTATACTAACTTTCCAGTAACCCCATTTTTTAAGCCTCCCAGTCCATTTCTCTACTTCCACCCTCACACTTTTCTTGCACCTGGTGCAGCCAATACCTGTACTTTGGGGGATCAGCAAGATTGGCTGCTCCTCAGAGAGCACTGGCTTGTTCCTCATCAGAACCTCCCTGTGAGCACCTGGGCTTGAGTCCTTGCTGCCACCAGGCTGCCTGCCTTTCATCCTCATATGCTGCAGTTACAGACACCCATATTTCTTATTCTCCTTGGTTTTTCTCAAATTTCATATTTATTTTTGTTTTTATTTTTTCCAAGAAAAGTCAGAATTACCTTTTTTCAACATTAAAACCATTATTCTCCTCCATAGACTTTTATATAATACCCTGCCTTAAATTTTTCCTTCCCTTCTCCCAAATCTTAAAGTCAGAGTATAAGTAACCATTGTTTCTGCCCAGGTATGGTAGACCTTAGGTCATTAAACTGTGCTTTGATCAAGTTATAAATGATTTCATCTACTTCTCTCTGCCTGAGGGACTTTTCTGAAACTGCAGAGGCCACTCCATCTGAAAGAGCAGGAAATCACACCCTCTAGAAGCACAGCTGCTCTCCATGAATAACCCCTGGTAGAGGATGTATTAATACTCCAGCTCCCTCCCCACTTGGGTGAAATAATACTGAGGTGTATATTATAGCCTTTCTTCTCAAAGTTTCTCCATGGGATTAAGCTCAGTGGCTCACATGGTGGCTGGCTTAAGAATCTATTATGAGGGGATCAGATCTAAAACAACTAGTAGCAAAAGTGCTCATAAGAAAAAGACCTTCTTAGTAAAGCATCACGAGAAGGGAGAAGCAAGAATCCAACTACTCAATTATATCATGAAAGCAGGAGATGATCTGTTATAGGGGTCCTCAAACTTTTTAAACTAGGGGCCAGTTCACTGTCCCTCAGATCATTAGAGGGCCGGACTGCGGGCCCCAGGACGAGTGGCTGCTAAGCAGGACAGGCAGCAGCGGCAAAAACACCTGGTGGGCTAGATAAATGTCCTAGGTGGGCCACATGTGGCCCGCGAGCCATAGTTTAAGGAGTCTAGTCTATACAAGGTGGAGGCAGGGGAAAGAGGGAGCAGGGGAGGGGAATGGGGGTCTTGTGTATGACACATCTCTTGGGGATGGGACACAATAAGAAGAGGGACTTAAACTAACAAATGCAATCAGTGTAACCTAATTTTTTATACCTTCAATGAATCCCAAACAATAAAAAGAAAAATTTTTTTAAAATTGGGTAACTCACCATCAGATGACGCCCACATTCCATTGCTATTGACAAGCGGGTTTGATGATGCCCAGGCTGTGAAAGCATCTATCTTACCAGGATTATCATCAGGGTGGATTGAGGTGGGACGTGGGAGGAAGAGGATACACTGGCCTGAGAAATCCCTCCATCATGTCAGAGAGCAACCTCAAGTTGGAGCTGTTTGGTTGCTGTGAAGTGCCAGCAAGGACAGAAGAAAGAAAATGCCAAACAAGTCCCACTGGCTGTGGTCACACTGGAAAGCCAAAAACCCTCTCTAACAGTGATGAAAACTTCTTCCCCTGTTCTCAGCCTCTTGCCCCCAAGCCACAGAAGGAACTCAGGGCATTTCACCCAGTTCACTGCTTTGTACAAAGAGTATTTTGAATGTCAGGGCCTTCAAAGAGTTTTGAAAGGGGCATTTTGTCTATCTGCATAAACTAATCAAAAAACAAGTGACACCTGACTTCCCTTCCTCTCCCTGTTATCTCAATATAGGGCAGGAAAGAAAACCAAGAATGCAACCAGATCTGGCCCAGATCATCTTAAACACAATACCTGACTCTCTCTCAGCTGTTTGCAAGCCTGTCTGTTCCCCTCCTGTATCCATCCTCCCCAGCAACCCCTAAACAGAATCAGCTGTACTCTTCCTCTCCTCCTCCCCTCGGAAAGAAGAGGTATAAAAATGTCTGAACTTCAAGGGGACACTGACTTAATGGCTCTGTGCTTCTCCCATGCACATGGTAAATAAACCTTTTTTCTTACTAATCTGCCTTAATTGTGAGTTGATCTTTAAGCAACCTCCAGGGGACAGGGCAAGCTTCCCCTTGCCCAGACACCAAGAATGAGCAAATGTTCTGAGGGTAGGAGTGGTAGGCAGAGCTCAGCTCACTTTATCCCTGGGTGACAGCCCTTCTAATTCTAAGCCGCTCAGCAGCTCCCCAATGCCTTCAAACAAGTAAGTGATTCTCTTAATTTTATCCTCAGTAAAATACTTGCCTGCCATGAGCTACTGTTTTATATCTGGGTTTTGCTTCATTTAATTTTGTGTCTGTATAAAAACCTATTCCCTCATATCTCAAGAAATTTTAGTGAAATTATTCATCATACTTAACCAAAAAATTCTACTAATAGTTTGTGGGAGCCAAACTAATTAACTCAAGTCACAAGTCAAACTACCTCCTTTTGCTGTTTCTTCAGAACAAGAGGCCCCCACATACCAAGGACCTTATCATACCTAGGTGTTACAGCCCACATCCTGACCCCCTCCCCTTTGTCCCACCAGCCCCCTTGTGCGCTCAGCCCACATCCTGACCCCCTCCCCTTTTTGCACTCATCACTCTACTCTGCACTCGCCCCACTTGTGACCCCCCCTCCCCTTTTTGCACACGCCCCACTTGCAACCTTTATCCCTTCCTTCTCATTCGCTCACCTGAGACAAAGAAGACTCGTCCCTGAGCCAATCAACCCTGAACACAACCACTCTGTACCTGTCAGTTTGGGACAGACATGGTTTACCTACCAATAAGGGGATGGGGTGGGATGGTCTAATGGGAGGGAAAAGAGAGAGGTATAAAGGGACTTTCTAAATAGTTGTAAGGGCTGTTCCCGCTTTTTCTTAAAGGGCAGCCCAGGCTCTGAGCTTGAATAAATAAAATTCCTTGTGCCTTTACAGCGATGTTCAGACTCTCAGAGTGGTGCTTAAATTAAGTCTGGGGGTTAACAGTAGCAGCTCCCAAGCTTGGTATTAGGGCAGAGTGACTAGAGTCTTGCTGGTCTGTGGGGCACCTTCAATTAGTAGAAAGAAGACCTATGATAAATCAGATCACATCTCACAGTGGAGTCTCACTCTAATCTACATGAGTGTTTCGGGTGATATTTAAGAAAAATATTCTTACAATTAAGAAAAATCATATCAGGAACTCAATTTTGCTCCCTCTCTTACCATCACCCCCTGGTTCCCAGTCAATCCTCCATGAACTGGAAAAAGACTGAGTTCTTGCCTAGGAACAAATCACCTCAATCTAGTTCATGATGCAAGTGCATTTGTTAGGAGCCGCTGGTTTTAAAAGAGAAGTGAAGGAAACACACACATACACACACACTGAGAAGGGAAGAATGGTTTACATTGGTATTAACTGGATTAAATCTTAATATTGTCTGATTATAGCAGTCATTTCCTTTCAGCCTGGCTTCTTGGTTCTCAAAAAATCATAGTGTCTTACCCAGTTTCCCATTAAACCTAACAATTTCAATCTGTCTCCAGTGGTCCAAATGCACATCTACTGTGGACTCAATGAGATTTCTTTCTATTCAGATGCTCTGAAAATATTTAAAACGAGAGTTTAAAAAATTATATTTATTTGTGGCTCCCTAGCAATGAGAAGGTTACAGCTGGAGTGATTTTTAGAAGGCCAGGATCATCCTCACACCATCAACACCAACCCCCCCCCACTGACTTCTCTGTGTCAAATGTTCTCCAAGACAGTTGACTCAGAAGCATTTCCAGAAGGCAGTTAGGCATACTGAAAAGAGAAAAGACTTTAGAGTAAAGCAAACTTTGATTCAAATCCTGTTTGTTCTATCGAGTATTGGCTGGTACTTAGAAATGTATTAAGTTCCTCTAAAACCCAGTTTCCCCTCTATATAAATGAGTGTAACAATATGTATTAGTTTTGATCTGAATACTACAACTGATAACATGAAATTGAAGATCTAAAATAGGAGGAATCTAATGCAGGAATTGATTACACAGGTGATAAAGAAGGTTAGGAAGTCAACCAGGGCACAGGAAGGTAACCCAGAGTTCACAGCAGCACCGAGCCCCGCCTCCCCCCGCCCCCCCCGCCTGAGGCTGGTGGGACCAAGGGAGGCGGCAGATTCACCAAGGCCAGGTACCAAGGTCTCCAGAAGGAAACTGCAACCCCAGCAGGTGCCAAGGGCATGTGAGAAAAGCAGCTGCTGCCAGAGAAGGCACCCAAGGCAGAAGGAAGGGAAGAAATTGTGTGTCCTCCTACCCCGCTCGTCTGGCAACCATTCACCAAAGCCTTGGGTTGGCTGTGCCATACTGCTGAACTGGCCCCTGAGGAGCACAGCCTGCAGGGCCTTCTCCCTGTCATACTGAGCAGGGTCAGGCTGGGTATGATTCTGGGGAACAGGCCCCAGGCGCAGCACTGAAGACCAAAGGTCTACAGCCACCTAGGCCTCCACATAGTAAAGACTCTGGCACACTCTCTGGGCACAGGGGCTTTCTCCCTGCTGCCTGCAGACCTCGGGCACTGTTCCCCATCCCCCAGTTCTTGGTGCTGTCACCACCCTCTGTCTCTCTGTAAACAGACCCTTGGGTAAACAGATCTGTGCTCTCTTCCCAAGCACTGGTCCTCGAAAACAAACTTACAGCCCCCACTATGAAGCCACATACTGGGCAGGGTGGCCTGGGTGGCAGCAAGGGAGAAAGCCTGTGGCCATTGAGGGTTCCCAGGCATAGTCCTGCCCGTGGACCTGGACTGGGGAGCCCCTGCTCTGAGCACCATTTTTCTAAGAGCCAAGGAGAAGAGATAACACCTATTCCTTGCTCTGGGTGTCCAGGACACCCAAATCCCCTGTCCCCAAAACCCTGAGCATGTTTACAGAGGCTGACTGATATTTTCCCCTCATCAGACCTTCTGAGAATGGACCAGCCTCTATAGAATGTGCATCCTCAGACCTGAGGGTGACTTATGCCTGGGAGTGAGGAGGTAAGGGAAGGCCGGGGTGTCCACACACCTATGCATGTGTAGAAGCCCCTCATGAGGGTGTGAGAAGAAGGGGGATAGCCTGCAGATCAGGCCTGGGGCCAGGACCCAGCTTTCTCTATGCTAAGATATCACAAAGAAGTAATCGTCAATTTATGAGGATAAAGCGTACTCTATTTAGGTTTGTTAGCTTGATCTGTACCATTCATGTATTGGGGGCTGCTATATGTATTCTAGCCCCAGACTCCACAAATGGTAAGAGGGGGTCTGGGCCAGAGTGGGCTTGTTCCTTAAAAACCAGAGGTTGGATAATGTATTGCATATTTAAAAAAGGCCAGATTTTAAATGTCCTCACCACAAAAAAAAAGATAATTTGGTGAGGTGATGGATATGTTAATTAGCTCAGTTTAATCTTTCTATTATGAACATGTATGCCTATATCAAAACATCACATATCCCATAAATATATACAATTATCTGTCAAATAAAAAGTAAATTTTTGTCTGGGTGCAGTGGCTCACACTTATAATCCTAGTGCTCTAGGAGGCCAAGGCAGAAGGATCCCAGGAACTTGAGGCTGCATGAGGTACAATGATGCCACCACACTCTAACAGGACGACAGAGTGAGACTTTGTCTCCAGTAAATTAATTAATTAATCCATTGATTTTTTAAAGCAGCCATTGGGCTAGAAAATGTGCAAAGCAAGAAAAAGGGGCAGCTGGGACTAGAGGTGCCCATAGGCCAAGGAGGTGAGGAATCTATAGCCACACAGAGAGGTTGAGGCCAGGGGCTCTTCACATGGCACCTGTGGCCCTCTTAGGCTCCAGGGGAGTGGCACGCATTCACATTTTCTAAACATTTATTGAAAATGGCAAACTTTGTTCTAAACACATTTTTTATATTGTCACATTTAATCTCCCTATGCGGTGGGTGATATGTTTATCTCCATTTCACAGATAAGAAAACAGACAAGGAGGTCGAGCAGCTTGACCAAGGCCACTCAGCATGTGAGTCACACAGCAGGATTCACTCAGGAGGCTGAGTGTGTAGCCAGGGCTTAATCCCCACCCTGTCCTGCCTCCCATGCTGTGAAAATCATGCATGGGTGTGTAGCTGTGTGTCCAGGGCTCCCTCATCTTCAGAGTGGTCCCTGACCCTTAGACAGTGAGGGACTACTCCCAAATATCTGTAAGCTCAGATCTTACATCCTCTTTTTTCCCTGGCTGAACTTCCCCATTTTTTCTGCTTTTCCCATGAGATAGAGTGTCCGGGTGCTTCGCCACCCAGCTTGCCCTTTCGTGGGATCGCTCTGCCCTGTCATTGTCTCTTGTGAAGTAGAAGACCCGGAACTGAAACCCTAAATTGAGTTGTCTGACCTGCCCCATGTGAGCAGAATTAGGAAATCATTTCTGGCCGTCATTCCTGCACAAAGACAAAAAAGACAAAATTAGCCTTGGGGGCAGCCAGTCCCATCCACAAACATTTGTTGGACACTTGCCCTGTGGATGGAATAGCCCCTGCCATCAAGGACTGCACAGCACTGTGAAGGAGGGGAATTGGTCATTTTAACAAAATGTGGTGAGTGGCACAAGGAAGCCCAGAGTAGTGGGTGCTATGTGGTGCCGCAGACGCCTCTGCCCAGGTGGAGCTGCTGAGCCGGGTCTTCAGGAGTGGCAGAGAATCCAGCAGGTGCACCATAGGGGAAGGTGGAAGGATGCACACCTGTCATGAGCTCAGAAGTCAGCATCCATCAGCAGGCCCCTGAACACGGTGCTCAAGAGGGTTCAGGTGTCCTGAAGGCAGAGGGGCACCATGAGCCAGTCTCCATGGCTGGATTCCTATTAATTCACACTGGACCTTTTAGTCAGCTGAAATCCTTAATCTGTGCTATTGAGTTGTTAAATCCAAGTCCAGAACTTTCCATTTATTCCACTTAAATCCTGTCCCTTTTTTTTTTCTTTTGAGACAGAGCCTCAAGCTATCACGCTTGGTAGAGTGCCACGGCATTACAGCTCACAGCAATCTCCAACTCTTGGGCTTAAGTGATTCTCTTGCCTCAGCCTTCCATGTAGCCAAGACTATAGGCACCCACCACAACACGGGGCTATTTTTTGGTTGCTGTTGTCATTGTTTGGCAGGCCCGGCCGGATTCAAACCCACCAGCTCCAGCATATGTGGCTGGCGCCTTAGCTGCTTGTCCTACAGGGACCAAGCCAATCCTGTCTTATTAGATAAGTATTTTTCAACCTTTTTAATCTCATGGCATACTTGAACTATAGTTAAACTTCCATGGCATACTTAAATTATGTTGATTTAAAAAAGTAAAAACAAATATATATATATATATATATACTTACTGTGTTTTGAACTTCTTTTGAAAATAATTTAATTAATGAATTTTAAAAATTTTCTCAACATACCTAGGATCCTCCCATGGCACGCCAGTGTGCCGCAGCACTGTTGAAAACCACCATATCAGATCCTGCCTATCATTTCAATCTGGATCCTACTGCTGGCATCCAAACTGTTAGCATCTCCCAGGGCTCCATCATTCTGCCCTTTATGTTATTGATTAAATGTGCCCAAAACCACAGGGCTCAGGACAGAGCCTTGTTGCCCACTGTTAACGACTTCCCCTGAGTTACATTTCTCAGCTCACATTTTCCCAGTTTTGTCTATAAGGAAGTCACAAGCGACATTGTCAGCTGTCTTGCTGAAATCCAGATAAACCGCATCATGGCCTTCTCCCTGATCTACCAGACCTGCAGCTGTTAAAGAAGGAAACAAGGCGAGACCGGAGTAACCTGTTTCCAACAGACCCCCACAGCTCTTGAGTGATCTGTGTTCCTCCTTTTAAGGGGCGCAGACTGTTTAATAACACCTACAATTGTGTTGGGGTTCCCCTTCCACAGTTGTAGCTTTGTAGTGTTGTAGACCCAGAGTGTTCTCCCTTTTGAAAACTGGGGCTTTTGCCCACCCCATCCTTTGGTGCTGCCTGTTACATGCTCTGGCTTATGAAAGGCTAACAAGCCCTGAGCAATCGGCCTGCCACCTCCCGTATACCGTGTGCCCGCACCAGGGCTGGGGTGTCACCCACTGGTCAGAGCGAGGTGATTTAGGTTCCTCTTTGAATACTGTTGTGCTCCTTAGACAGCTTCTTGCCAATCTTCAGCTCCAATTCCAACTTGCAGGGTTATTTTTCTGTAAGTCATTCTTGGGAAGAGGGAAACAAAAGTTTGGCATTTTGCTATAATCGCTTTATCATGTGGTATTGCCTGCTAAAGAGCTTGAACTTGATCTGGTAAGTAGAGAAGTCAATGAAGATTTTTGGAAAAGGAGTGATGTGATGTTATTTTTCAAAGTTTTGACAGTTTCCAGTCATTAGTATATTTGCTCTTGCCATTAATGCCTACCACCAGCAGTAACCTGTAAGCGTGAAGGGCAGTGCAAACTCTACCAGCTGGGTTGATCCTTTTATCTTTACCAGGAGGCAGGAAGGGGAGGCAGCCTTGGGCAGGATTTGGAGTCTGGGACACCTGGGCTTAAATACCCAGGGGGACTTAAATAATCACCTTCTCAGTTTTCTTATCTCTAAAATGAGAACAGTAATTGTATCCATCCCACAGGTTGCTGTGAGGGTACAGATAATCAATGCAAAGTGCCTGGCACCACCAATAAAATGCTCAATAAATGAGCTTTCATCTAATCCTTCATCTCCAGGTGCTAGGACTACTCAGCAGTCACCGTGCAGCTCCTCCTGACCAGGGGGGCACATTCCTGGAGCAGCCTTGGAGGGAGAGGGTCCCCCCCCCTTAGATGTGGGCTCTGAGCTGATATCTGCAGCAGGACCATCAAGGCCCCAACCCCTGAGTGACCTGCAGGGGAGGCCGGCACTGAATTCCTAGAGTCCTGAGCTCTGTTTCACCCTAATTAGTTCCACCTGGGTGTGTGTCCTCTCGGGAGTTGCAGGGTTAATAGCTGGAAGAACCGGTTTTAAAATGCACCCTCAGGAGTTAGTTGGTCTGGATGATTCTTCAGAGGAGCCTGGAGCCTGGATGGGAGGCGCCAGTCCCAGAAATGGCATGTGTCCCAAGACCCCACCCTGAAGCACCTGCAGCTTCCTGCACGTGCGGCTGGGTCAACGCCCTCACAGCTGAGTGTCTCCTCCCACCCAGCTGTGGGGTGCAGAGAAGGAAAATGCAATATGCCTGGAAGCATGATCAGGGAGGCACCAGCCACCCCTCCATCCCACCGTCCTTCCACCTGCCCTTAGGTTGGCCTTGCTAGGCTGAGTAAAACAGCGTCGTTTAATCATGTATAGTGTTACTCTACCTCTGACTAGGGAAGGGTCCGTTCAGGCTGACAGCTTCTCTTGGCCAGAAGTAGCCACATTATCACTGAACACATTCCCACCCAGATGCCTAGTTCCTAAACTGTGACATGAATTTCCCAGTACATACATACTATCAAGAATCCCTGGGCAGCACCTCCAGCCCCATATGCCGGAGGTGGTGGGTTCAAACCCAGCCCTGGCCAAAAACCTGCAAAAATCAAACAACAACAAAATAGAATCCCTGAACCTCCCAAACACTAACATAGCATGTGGGGCAAAATGCTAAGGGCTTTCCACACAGTGACTGTCTATCTGTGAATTGGGTGCCATTACCGTCCCCATTTTATGGATGAGAAAAACGAGGCACTTGAGCAAGCAGGTACCTTGTCCAAGGTCACATAGCTAAGTAAGACGTAGAGATGGGATTTGAACTCTTGGAAACTTACTCTGCACTATGTTCTACTTTCTCTCTTATGATAGAAAGGTAAGGACTCAGACCTGGTAGGAATAACCACCAGCTACTGGGTCCCAATTCACTTCCTCAGGAGGAATTATTTTTCCAAGTAAAAATAAGCCCAGACTCTCTAGTGACTACATTAATCTGAGTTTTCTGCACCTCTGGGATAGGGTGGAGACAGAGCAGAGCCTCCCCACACCCCCTCCCTGTCACCCTGCCCCCAACCACAGATATCCAGACGTACCTCCTACTCCTTCCCTAGGGTCCAGGCTGAGGCCACTGGAGCCTTAACTCTTTCTATATTTTAATCATTTTATTATGGTAAAAAAAAAATACATAACATTTGCCACTTTAACCATTCTTAAGTGTATAGTTCAGTAGTGTTAAGTTTACCTGGTCATGAATCCACTATCCAGAACTTTTTCATCCTGCAGAATTGAAACTCTATACCACTAAACAACTCCCCATCTCTCCCTCCCCACTGCCCTTGCAAAAACCATTCTGCTTCCTGTTTTTTATGAATTTGATTACTTTGAGTTCCTCATGTAAATGAAATTATGCAGTATTTTTTTGTTTTTTGGGCCAGGGCTGGGTTTGAACCCACCACCTCTGGCATATGAGGCCGGTGCCCTACTCCTTTGAGCCACAGGCGCCTCCCTGAAATTATGCGGTATTTTGTGTTTATCAATCCTAGCATAATGTCCTCAAAGTTCATCCATGTTGCAGCATGCGACAGGATACCTTCCTTTTTTAAGGCTAAACAATATTCCATTCATGTGTGTATAGCACATTTTGTTTATCTCTTCATCCATCCCTAGACATCTGGGTCACTTCCACCTCTTATCTATTTTGAACAATGCTGTTATGAACATGAATGTGCAAATATCTCTTCAAGGCCCCACTTTCAATTCTTTTGGATGTATACCCAGAAGTAGGATTGCTGAACCATATGGTAGCTCTATTTTTAATTTTTTAAGAAAACTCCATACTGTTTTCCATAGCAGTTGCACCATTTTACAATCAAAGCTAGCAGTATACAAGGGTTCCAATTTTTCTACATCCTAGCCAACACTTGTTATTTTCTGATTTTGTGGGGTTTGGGGGTGGGACTTGTGTTTTGTTCTGTTTTGTTTTGCTTCAATAGTGGCTGCCCTAATGGATATGAAATGTGAAGCCTTAACCATTAAACGTGGCATAGACTTACTGGAGCCTGAGTCCCCTGATGCTGGGACTGAGACTCACACATGGCAATGAGAGTTCTGTGTACATTCTCCCCATGGCCAAAGAGGCCCAGTGGTTCTTGCTTACTGGTGAAACCCACAGGCATAGTATAGCTTAGTCTTAGAGAATCCCTGAGAAACTTCTGTATGTTCAACAAAACTCTTCCTTGGTGAGCAGTGTTTTCAGTGAGTGATGACCGATGGCAGAATGTAAATTCCATGGGGGCAGAGACATTTGTCTTGGTCACCTTTTTCCCAGCACTTGGCACATAGTAAGTGTCCCATGAGTATTTATTGAACTAACAAACGAAGACTTGAACAGCTTTGTCAGGCTGTGGAAGGCAGTCCCTCCGAGCTGAAGTGATCTCCACTGGCAGTCTTTTGTAGACTGCTGCGTCCTGCTTGGGGATTCTTCTCCGTGAGAGCCCCAGGCGTCACCCTCCCTCACCCCCACAAAAGCATTCCATGTCTGGCTTCCAGCCACCGTCCCATTCCTGTCATTCCTCCATCTTAGAAATGGCACTGGATTTTGTTAGTCTGACTGAGCCCATAGGGAGAGCACTTTAACAGTTTGAGAAGCGATGCCTTAGAAGAAGGTTCTGGAAGGTAATGATATATCATCAACTTTGCTTCAGGAAAAAAAATGTGTATCTCTTCTTCCTCTTCACAAGGGAGATTTTAAAAGTTTTTTTTAATATCTTTTAAGTGGAGAGTTTTATCTGTTTCCATTCAAGGTTATTATCTATATATGGGGCTTATTTCTAACATGTTATTAATTTTTTGAGCAAACAGTGATATCTAGCAAACTCCACCTCCAGGCACAAAGACCCTCAAGTTAAGAATGAGAATGAGGGGGTTTCTAGCTAACATGTACTGACAAGCAAAACTTACTTCCACTGGTATCACATGAGGAGGAGGAAACAGCTCTCTGCTGACTGTGCCAATCTGATGCCACACTTGGATATCACGGTCAGTAAAAACTTGTGGAGATAGCACTTGCTGTGTGCCTGGCACTGTTCTGATTGCTGTGCATATAATAACTGATTTAATCCTCCCATCAGTTTTCAGGGATGGGAGGATTAAATCCTCCATACCCATTGTACAGAGGGGTAAACCAACCTACCATAAGTTAAGTTACCTGCCCATGGTCACATGTGGTTCCAGAGTCTGGGCTCTTAATGGCAAACTATGCTGACTCTCTTTAGACATTAATCCATTCAATTATTTTTATCTTCCTTCTTTTTCGATATGGTGTCTCGCTCTGTTACCCAGGCTAGAATACAGTGATATAAGCTCACTACAGCCTTGAACTCTTGGGCTCAAGTGATCCTCCTGACCTCAGCCTTCCAAGTAGCAGGGACTATAAGCTTGAGCCACTGCACCTGGCTCAATTCGTTTATCAATTCAACAACCACATATAGAGAACCTACTGCATGGTAGGAACCACCCCAATCAGTGAATAAAACACAAACCTACCTGCCAAGAACCTTCTGTCTACCAAGAACATTATTTCCATGAAAAGATGTGTCTTATTTGTGGGAGAAGCCCAGAGTGAGTAGGAATCCAGACCCACAAATCACCAAGCCAAGTCAAATTCACTTAGTGATGCAGAGGGTCCTAACAAACTACTTCTAAGGAGCTGAAATTTAATTTTCTTCTTTGAACAAAATAGCCATACGTGAAGGTGTGTGTCTTAATGGTGACAGTGACCTTGAGAAGAGGTTTTGGAACATCCAAACTGGTGGGGGGGGAGGCTATTGATAGGACTGGCCCCAACTCCAGCCCAAGAATCAAGTAGAGCCAAGATTTCCTCATGAAGATGCCAAATGAAACCCTTAATAATACCAACTAATATTAATATCAGCCAGATTCCTGTATTGAAGTAGGATCAAAGGAGCTCTGGGCTTGCCCCTGGCTTCTCTGGGGGAGCCTAGCCAAATAGTGGTTTCTCATCAACTCAAATAAACCATAGGATTTTAAGTATGTGCAAACTTAAAGATAAGAATGGCAAAAACCCAACCCAACCCCCACCAAAAGACATGAAACTTCCTCAGCAGGGGAAAGGTGGAACTTTTCTGGGTTTCCCTGTTGGAGGCCCAACTGCAGAGTTGAGAGCACAGGCCTGGCTTTGCTCCTGGCTCTGTAGCACATGTATGCACATAACTGCTTATCTTTTAGTCTTCACATCTGTAAAATGGGTTTAAAAACTACTTACCACACCTTCTGCACAGGGTGGCTGTCAGGACAAAAGGAGAGAAGTAGCTAGAGCACTGTGGCCAGAAGAGGCAGGGGAGGTCTTAGCTACCGTTATATGCAGTGGCATGTTTTATTATTCTACCATGTGATATGTTATCTGCAAATAACTTCATTGGTTTTGAAATTCACTTCATTTGAATAAATGTGCTATGAGCATTTTATGAGATCATTTCTTCTACATCATTTGAAGTTTACGCATTATCCTTATACAGCAAGGCTGAGGCCCATGGTTGTTTATTGCTTTTGTTTTTGATTACTGTGGGGGGGTTTTGTTTGTTTTTCAGTGAGATAGAAAGAGGAGCAGGCCCCTGCAGTTCCAGTTCAAGATCTGATCCACAGCCCAAACTTCCTCCCACCCCTGGCCTCAGTCCATTTCATACATTCAGAATTGGAGTGCTCTGTTCACCCCACTCCTCACGGCTTTCCGTCCATCTTAGGATGGCCTCCTCAGAAAGCAGACTCGGGATGCAAGTAAGTGATTCAGGAAGGCTTTCAGAGGGGGCCAGTAACGAGGTGGGGAAGCAGAACAGGAAGGGGAGGAAGCCAGGGGAGGGCTAGGTGGCAGCCCAGGTTCTCCAAGGCCCAGCAAGGGGCCCTGAGTGGGTGCACCTGTGTGGGACCCACTGGACCGGAGGGGTACCCTGGGAGTAGGAATGGCCCCACTCCCCCCATCATTCCCAGGGGCCTTCATGAGGGAATCTGTGCTTCCCATTACCATAACTTTAGGTTCTGTGAGTCTATAAGTCCTAATTCTCAGAAGGAGACACTTCCACCAGGGACACAGAGTCCCCCGCAAACCTACATCTCTGGCAAGTACTCAGTCATTTGGCATCCCTTCCTGTTGGCAGATGGTCAGACAAAGACAGAAATCAGCATCCTGGCAGGGCTAAGTAACCCTGGTTGTTAGGAGGAGGTCTGTCCTTGCTACAGTGGGGCTGGGCAGGAGCACATGTTAAATGCAGGGCTTGTGGGTCACTCCCTTGCCCAGCATTAACAATGACCAGGCCATTATAGTAACCGTGGTCACACTGACCAGGGTCTCAGACTCCTCAACAATCAGGGCTGGGTCACCCTGCCAGGGAACATCCAGTAGAAGAGCCAGCTGCTGAGTGTGAGGGGTCCAAGAAGGCTGGGATGAATATCAGCTTTGCCTCCAGACTCCCTATGCAGGCGAGGACTATATATGACCCAACTAACTCCCTGTGCATTTCCCCCCATACACTCCAGCCCATCACCATAATGAAACTCTGTGATAGGATGCAGTGAACTTGAACATGAGGTGCAAGTGGACAATGTCCATACTCCACCCAGCCCCTCTCAGATCACTTCTAGAGATCTCTGTTCCCTCCTGGCTTCAGGTGCACTTTGCTTCCCAGCTCCACCCTGGATGCCAGTGATCTCAGAGCAGGTTCCCGCAAAGCCTGCCCCTGAGTGAGGGCTTGTGCAGATGTGATGCAAGGGCACCAGCAAGGGGGTGGAGGGGCAGGACAGGGGAGGTCAGGGCCAATGTTACCAGAGGGCTCCCAGCCTATCCTGCAGGGGACTCGTGGAAGTCCAGCTCCAGGCCCCTGAGGGCGTCTGCCAGACTGGCTTTGGAAGTGAAAGCGCAGGGAACCCCATGGTGCACAAACAAGGCAACTGGAGGAGAGTACCGGGAGGGCACTCACACTCCTCCTATAAGCTTTACTACTAAAATGATTCAGAGTTGCTTTTTTTCTAAGAATGAATTTAGGTCAAAAACATGGAACCAGGTGGCACCTGTGGCTCAAAGGAGTAGGGCACCAACCCCATATGCTGGAGGTGGCAGGTTCAAACCCAGCCCTGGCCAAAAAAATAAAATTTAAAAAACAAAACAAAACAAACAAAAAAAAAAACCCATGGAACAAGAGGGGGCAGCAGGTCTGTTCCAACAGGTGTGGAGGACCACATGCCTCTGAACTCACACAAACCTGTACCTGGCCTTTCTAAGGACGGGGAAGGTGAGGGTGCAGGGAGGAGGGATGCCCAGCCCTGCCCTCCCATCCTGTCCGGTCCAGCTAGGGACAGGAGAAGCCACCTGTGAACTTTTTAAACCACAGCCCAGGGAGCTCCAGGCCGTCCATTATTACAGGGCAACGGGAAGTACGTTCCCCAGGAGATTGGGAACTAGCAAGGTCACTCTGAACCCAAGAGGTAAAAAAACAAATACAAAATACCGAGAGAATTGGCATTGACAAGTTCAAGACATACATTATTTCTTCAAATTACACTTCCTTAAGTTTTGCTTGGGCTGGGAGTTGTTTTTGAGCCAGGCAGATTTCCAAGGGTCAAAAGCAGCTTGGAGAGCAAGGCCATTCATTCATCCACTGCCCCTTCCTCTCAGTGCACATTGATGGAGCCAGCTCTGTCAACAGGGGTTGCACTAAGCGTGGGGTTGGCAAAAAAAGAAACTCTGGCCCTGCCCCTGTGGGGTTTATGGTTTAGTAGGGAGACAATCATCAAATAAGCATTCACACAAACACGGAAAGACAAATTGTGATGGACGTCCAGGAGGAAAAACACGGAATGCTACAGGAGAGAATATGGCAGGCAAACTAAAGTTTAAGTTGATTTGTCGGAAAATCTCTGTCTGAGGAAGTGGTGTGTAAATTGAGGACTGAAGGATGAGCAGGATTAAATCGAGAGGGGAGAAAGCAGGGGTGGGGCGGCCTTCCTGGGCAGAGGGAACAGCTGTGCTAAGGCCTGGCATTGGGAAAGACGGGCTGATCTCCCAGTCACACCAACCAGAGCACATAAGTGAATTAGAGCGCTCATTTCACCCAAGAATCTGAGCAGAACCAGCGGCTTGTTTCTGTATGTGCACAGTGGTTGTAGGGCGTCAGTAGGAAGCTGGGGACCTAGAAAGGTGGTATAAATGAGCCAAAAAAAACCCCATTTAAATTGGTCAAAAATTGTTACCTTTTTGATCAGTGATACAGCAAAGTTGTCTCAGATCATACCACTGCACAGGCCAGGGCACCACCTCGACAAGATGCATGTGGATAGGGCCCCAGAGTAGGCAGTGCACAGCCTGTAGGAGCTTGGGAACAGATAGGCAGAAAAGAGGTTCTTTGGAGAAATAAGATGGTTTAATCTGTGGAGAGAAAAGAGGGGCTTCGTGCTATAATGGTTAAGCTTTTGTTTTCTGAAGAAGCTGGAGACCAGAGAGAAGGAAGAGTAGAAATGGAGGTGTGAGATGTGTCGAGAAGAAGAGATTTTCTTTTTCTACAACTAAAAATATTTGTGGAGCCTTCTGATAGGCAATATTGAGTAAAACAGGCCAGGTCCCACCCTCATGAAGTGAAGCCCATGGTGCAGTGGGGGGGGGGGGCAGTTCCTAAGTCTGGGACAGTTGCCCTGAGAAAGTGGAATTGGGGTGAGATTAAAAGGAGAAGCAGGGACAGCACCTGTGGCTCAAGGAGTAGGGCGCCAGCCCCATATACTGGGGGTGGCGGGTTCAAGCCTGGCCCCAGCCAAAACTGCAAAAACAAAATCTATATATGTATAAATGAGAAGCAAAACTGAATCAGACAAAGCGGGCAGAGTGGGGAGGTGAAAATGTCCTAGACGTTGGGAAGGACATAAGAAAAGGCCCTCTGGTGAGAATTGCTGTAGAATTACAAGACTGGGGCACCAAGAACATAAAGCAAGGAGAAATCATTAAAATGTGTCGGCCAGGAGTTAGACTTGTATTCTGAAGACTGATCCTTTTCCTTCATGGAAGGTGGTGTAAGGGTAAGGTGACCAGATTTTAACATTGGTAAAGTGGGACACCATGGGGGGGGGGCCTGACAACAATGCAAATTTTGATAAGCAGTTCCGATAATCAGTTCTCAACAATTATTTGTTATTATTAAAGTTGAACATTATAAAATTAACAAAAATAATATAAAACTCATATCCTGGTGAAATAGTCACATGGCAGCTGAAAACCATATATTCCCTTCCTGTTCTCCCCTGTTCCCTAGCTTGTCGTGCATTCTTTCCAAAAATCAGACTTTTTTAAAACACCGGAGGATGTGGGACAAATTGTTAAAAATCAGGACTGTCCCACCAAAAGTGGGACATCTGGTCACCTTACCCTACAGGAAGGGGGCTACTTGTTTGTTCCAGACAGTTTGACTCCTTCTGAGCTAATTGTCCTTGCCTAGAAGCAAAGGAGGGAGCCAGTCTCCTGATACCGATTCCACCTGGGTGACCTTGCCCAGGAGGGAAGTAGGGAGTTTACATTAGCCTTTTCATTTCCAAATGAAGTTACATTAACCTCTTCATTCCCAAATGGTGTTACATTAACCTTTTCAGCAGCTGAAAGTATATTCCCTTCCCATTCTCCTGCTGTTCCCTAGCTGTC
>CAUYQV010070464.1:0-14822 GCA_963574575.1 Galagoides demidoff
AAAAAATGGCCGGGCGTTGTGGCGGGTGCCTGTGGTCCCAGCTACTTGGGAGGCGGAGGCAGGAGACTTGCTTGAGCCCAGGAGTTGGAGGTTGCTATGAGCTGTGATGCCATGGCACTCTACCCAGGGGGACAGCTTGAGGCTCCGTATAAAAAAAAAAAAAAAAAAAAAAGAAAGAAAGTAAAGCCTGGTCAAATCTTTTTGGATGGAGGTGCTACTGAAAATGACTTCCAATGTGGTTGAGTTGTGAGGACATGGAGGGTGGGGGTAAATAGGAAGAGGGGGCCATGTTGCTTGTTTCCCTTAGAGTAATATATCAGAATTTCAGAGGAAGATGGTGATTTCTACCAGGGGTGATTGTGTGCATGTATGTATTATGGTATATCAAAAGGTCATTTGGATTTTTACAAGTTGAGAAACACTATTCCATAATTGTATTTAATCCTATTTTCTAAAACACATTTAAAATTACAATTCTATAGATTCTGTAATGAAGAAGCTCTTTTATGGGTTGGGCTATTGACTCTGTAGATAAAAATCTGCTAAAAGCTGGAGACACTCTTCTCTAGAAATAATTTACACATGCACATATACACAAATTTTGATTATAATTTCAGAAGGTTTAAGAGACCTTCTAAAGTCCACTAATGGATTCAGGGTAAGAATTTACACTTTAAAAATATTAAATATTAAACTTCAGTTTCCATATATAAATAGTTTAAATAAACTACGGCCATCCATAATAATAGATGTCTATGCAGATAATAAAAAAGAGGTAACTTTATATATTCTAATTTAGACAGAGGCTAAACATTCAATGTCGAGGGGCACAATTACAACTTTGACCTGAGGCTCAGTGCCTGTGGCTCAATCGGCTAAGGCGCCAGCCACGTACACCTAAGGTAGCGGGTTCGAACCCCCAGCCTGGGCCCGCCAAACAACTATGATGGCTGCAACCAAAAAATGGCCAGGCATTGTGGCGGGCGCCTGTGGTCCCAGCTACTTGGGAGGCGGAGGCAGGATACTCGCTTTTGCCCGGGTGTTGGTGGTTGTTTTGAGCTGTGTTGCCATGGCACTCTACCCCGGGGGATAGCTTGAGGCTCCGTCTAAAAAAAAAAAAAAAAAAAAAGAAATAATAAGTTTTAGTAGGGCAATGTTTTTGTGTGAAAGATGTTACAGTGACCTTGTTTTTCTGCTCTGTGATGAATTTTTCAACACGAAGTAAAATTTTTTAAATTGAAATGACATGCTTTTTTTGATAGAGATTATCATTTTTTTCTTTAGAGTTCATAGTGTACTGATGATTAATTGCCTGTCTCAAAGATAAGAACCTACTACTTGCCTTGTAGACCAAAAGCAGTCATAGAGAATTTTAAGTAAAACATTCAGTATTATTTAAAACATTTTTTCCACTTATCATGATAATGTGACCTAATCATAGATGTTACAGCTAAAAGGGCTTAGGCGATTTTAATAATTTTTCTGTCAGGGAAGATACAATTATTATTTTCTCATCAGATATTGTACTAGTCACATAACTAGTAAGTGATGGTTGAAGCACTAGAACCAATTCACCAATCTGGTAAGTTTTTATTATTACAGCACATCTTCAATGACAGTAAAACTGTGGTTGATAGAATACCTACCGTCATATTCTGAAACTCCTCCCCCTATAGGGGACATGAAAAAAATTAGAACTTTAATTATGCTAACACATTTGGGATGTTCTAGAGAGGGCTCCAACAAGAGGTAGGTTGAAATTTCATTAACTCTCCTGGCCCATAATGATTAGTCTAAGGTTTGTTTTTTTTTTAAGTGCTAAGCTAAAGAGCTGAAGGGTTGCTTTAGGAGATGCTAATCCTTACAGTTGGTAATGATCTCATGAATAATAACTTTGTATTATATAACACTTAAAAATGTTCATGAGAATTATCCATTTGATAGTAATATAATAACATCATTGTTGTATTGGTGAGTTTTAAATGATTTGTGCCACTAAATGGAAATAGAGTTCAAAGGATGGTGAAATCCTGGTCATTGCCAACTAAATGGCCCCACAGCCTAGCCATTCCTATCCTCCCTCCTTGCTAGGATTTAAATGTGTTCCCTTTTTTTTTTATTTTATTAAGTTATATACACATAAGTAATGAATACATTTATGCATTTGTGGGGTACAATGTGTTGAATTTTTATAAAATTTGGAATGGCTATATCAAACTAATGAATATAGCTTTCACCTCATTTACTTAATGATTGTGTTAAGACATTTATATTCTATACTTAGATTTCACTTGTATCCTTACAATATGCCATAAGAAAAGAACAAATGATTCCATTTCATTGTGGGCAAGAGACTTGAACAGAAGCTTCTCTGAAGAAGACAGGTATATGGTCTATAAACACATGAAAAAATGCTCATCGTCTTTAATCATCAGAGAATTGCAAATCAAAACCACTTTGAGATATCATCTAACTCCACTAAGAGTAGCCCACATCACAAAATCCCAAAACTCAAGATGTTGGCATGGATGTGGGAAAAAGGGAACACTTCTGCACTGCTGGTGGGAATGTAAGCTAATACGTTCCTTTTGAAAAGACGCTTGGAGAACACTCAGGGATCTAAAAGTAGACCTGCCATTTGATCCTGCAATTCCTCTACTAGGTATATATCCAAAAGACCAAAAATCACTTTGCAATAAAGATATTTGCACCAGATTGTTCAATGCAGCTCAATCCATAATTGCCAAGTCATGGAAGAAGCCCAAGTGCCCATCAACCCATGAATGGATTAATAAATTGTGGTATATGTATACCATGGAGTACTATGTAGCCTTAAAAAAAGATGGAGACTTTATCTCTTTTATGTTTACATGGATGGAGCTGGAAAATATTCTTCTTAGTAAACTATCTCAAGAATGGAAGAGAAAGTATCCAATGTACTCAATACTTTTATGAACAGTGGGACCACACCTATGTGTTCCCTTTAAAATGACTGCAATGTAATGGCCAATGTAATAGTAACAAGAGGTGGACCTTTAAATGGCAATTAGGCCACAAGGACTCCTCCCTCATGAATGGGATTAAGGCCCTTATAAAAGAGGCTCCACACAGTGTTTGGCAGTCTTGCCCCACCCCCCAACTTCCAACACAGGAAGACACCGTGTTCCTCTTCCCCGGAAGACGCAGCCACAAGGCACAATCTCAATAGTGGAGAGTGGACTGCACTAGATAACCAGACTTGCTACCACCTTGATCTGGGACTTCTCATCCTCTGGAACTGTGTCAAGTAAGTTTATGCTTTTTATAAGTTACCTGGTTTGGGGTACAGGCATGTGTAGCTTAATGATGAGGATACATTCTGAAGAAATATTGTTAGGTGCTCTTGTTGTTGGGCCTACATCATAGAAGGTGCCTACAAAATCTAGATAGCAGAGCCTACTACACACCTAGGGTATAGGGTGCAGCCCACTGCATACCCAGGGTAGGGTGTAGCCCACTGCACATTCAGCATGTAGGGGGCAACCTACTGTATACCTAGGTGTAGGGTATAGCCTATCACTCCTGGTCTACAAACCTGGACAGCATTTACTGAACTAAATATTTCAAGCCACTATAATAGAATGCTAAGTATTTGTATGTCTAAATGTATCTAAACAGGGGAAAGGAACAGTAAAAATATGGCATAAAACATTTTTAATAGTAGACCCACATAGGAAACTCAATGACTAGAAGTTGCTCTCGGTGTGCCAGGGAGTAAGGAGTGAAAGTCTAAGACATTATTATATGCTTCTGGAGACTTTACAAACACGGTACACTTAGACTTCATTAAATTTATGTTTAAAATAAAGTAATTACACTGTGATGGTACAAGGGCTACAGCATTACTAGGTGTTAGGAATTTTTCAGCTTCGGTATAATCTTAAGGGGCTACCATCACATATGTAGTACGCCATTGACCTAATCACCAGTATGTGGCACATGGCAGCACAAATGAACTAAGATAGTCCTTTCATGCAGACATCCACTATGCCAACAGAGCCAGTGGCACCTGGTCAGTGTCTAAAGCAGACTCCACAGTTGCCTCTTTAATTTAATGTCTCTTCCAGACTCCCGCAGACCAAATCCAGTGATGGATGAAGCTCCCACGAACAGCCCTAAGAGGGAAATCACCAGCCAGCAGTGCACAGCAACCACCTCAGAGGACTAGGTGGGCACCAGCTATTTGCCTACTGCGAGCCAGCACTACCACAACGTTCCAGGGACACTCAGGGCTGGCCAGCATCCAAGAGCCATGGCCGCCTGCCTAATGGTTGGCAGGCAGAAGAGTCTCTGGGAAGTGCCCACTGGACCTCCTCAAGGACAGGACAGATGCATATGCAAAGATAAGGGCCAGGAGGGGAGAGGAAAAGGAAACCAAAAAATGACACCAAAACTGCAGAACTTTGGGGTGGGCTGACTTGTCTGATTACTAATCAATCAGAATGTAACAGTATGATGGGGCCTTAGAGATCTGCTGAGATCCCAGGCATTACTTCTCTTGTTGCTGAACTAGAAAGAAGGTCCAAAATCCTGGGGAAGGGACCAGGATAGCCAAATGGGTAATTACCAATAAATGTCTAACAAATACCAGTTATTGTGACATATGATATGATCATCATAGGAACCATACTATTATTATGATTTTATTTTTGCAATGTGTTGTTCTTTTAAATAGCTAGGTAAGCTAAGTGCTTACTGTCATCTCTTTTAACAAATTCAATAAATGAAGAAATTGAGGCTAGTGAGGCTAAATGGTTTACTCAAATTCACGCAGTTAAAAATATCCATATCTTTTGATTTTTATTTCAATGCACCTGTCCCTTCATCACCATGGAGGCGGAGGATTAAAACGATGGCAAACTAAAGATGTGAAAGGGCAGGGTGAAGGGAGAAAGCTGAAAAATGACATACTTGAAAAATATGTATATCTAAGCAAGATTTAGGAGGTGGAAAGCAAATAGCAAGTAGAAAAGAAACAGGCAATGCTGTTCCTTAATCCTGTTGTCAGCATTACTATCTACAAAAACTCCTATTTTGAGCCCCACATTTGCTTAATTCTTAATATCAGTTTTGGGTGCCGTGATAAGATTTCCCCCCTGCCTTGGTTATTTTAATGGACAAGCTAGTCGGAAACTAAAGCAAAGGGTTTGAGCCCTCAAACTCAACTATACTCCTCCACATCATTCTCTAAGTTAGTTCTTTATATTAAAGTGAATAGGAACAAACGGCTGAAAAGGCAACTAAAAAAAGAGAAGAAATAAAAGCAGATCTTGCAAGGTTCAATGTGCAGGAGAAACTGAGTGAGCTTATGATTTTATGAATGACATAATTTTTAATGAGTCTTTTCTTCTACTTTCAAAAATGTTCCGATTTGTACAATAAAGTATATGCTCAGTCTTTATGCTAAAATGTATAATGTCTGTTCTCATGGAAGGCTAATCATGTTTTGGATGCCCTTGTTCACCAGACTATAGTTCTAAATATTAAAAATTTTGTAAACAAGTCATCTGAAAATGAGTGTGAAAGACCACTGGTACAGATAGAGAGCTAATGGAATTCACAGGAGAGAAAAATCTTTGAGATGGCTGAGAAATAAATCCCTATAAGAAATAAAAGAACACTGTAAACATGAACAGTTCAGTCCTCAAGTAGGACATCACTTCACTCAGGGGACAAGGAAGTCACCAACAACCTCATCCTTTTCCTAGTCCTCTTCCCATGAGAACATTAAAGGATTGGGAGCTGAGAAACTTTATAAGAGCTCTGAGATGGTAATAAAAGGATTACAAAGAGGTCCTTTGTGATGAAAGAGGACTCAAGAAGAAGGCAAGAACCACTTTAGCATAATAAAAAAGTTATATTTGGGGAGAAACAGAATCATTGTCACATAATAAGAGGAATATGATATCCTCAGTGAGCATACTTTGTGCTGTCTCTGGAGAAAATTAGTTGTTCTTTTGGTAAGGTGACCAGACGTCCCACTTTTGGTGGGACAGTCCTGATTTTTAAAGATTTGTCCCATGTCCGACCAGTGTTTTAAAAAAGTCCCATTTTTTGAAAGAATGCATGACAAGCTAGGGAACAGCAGGAGAATGGGAAAGGAATATATGGTTTTCAGCTGCCATGTGGCTATTTCACCAGGATATGCGTTTTATATTATTTTTGTTAATTTTATAATGTTAAACTTTAATAATAACAAGTAATTGTTGAGAACTGATTATCGTGGCTCAGCACCTGTGGCTCAATCGGCTAAGGTGCCAGCCACGTACACCTAAGGTGGCGGGTCTGAATCCCCAGCCCGGGCCCACCAAACAACAATGATGGCTGCAACCAAAAAATGGCTGGCAACCAAAAAATGGCCGGGCATTGTGGCGGGCACCTGTGGTCCCAGCTACTTGGGAGGTGGAGGCAGGAGACTCGCTTGAGTCCAGGAGTTGGAGGTTGCTATGAGCTGTGATGCCATGGCACTCTACCCAGGGGGACAGCTTGAGGCTCCATCTCAAAAAAAAAAAAGCCCTTAACACAGTCCAGCAGCACTGAAAGGCCACTCCAGTTCTAGGATCCTGTCACTCAAATGTAAGTGAGAATTGCTCATATCATTTGTACAATGTTATTAGTGGCATGTAGATCCTACACATACCCATTCTCATTGGTATTCCTCAGTTTCGGTAGCTTTCTTCTTGCCAATGTTATAATGATGTGCTGCTGTGTTGAGGCTTTAACTTTAAAGTGAAATGCTCCAAAATGCAGTTTCCTGTGGGTTTCACTAAGCCCTGCCAGCTGGCCCCTCCTACCCACCCCCTGCCTGGGTCCCAGAGCATGAGACTGGACTGGTGCTAGGGATCAATTGGCAGCCAGAAGGGCCCCAGCAGATTGTTTCTGTCTATTTGGTTTGTGACCATCGAATCCCAGCTATCAATTTGCATCCAGGGCTTCTATGAGGATATTTGGGGGTTTTTGTTTGCTTTTGAGACAGAGTCTTACTATGTCACCCTCGGTAGAGTGCAGTGGCATCACAGCTCACAGCAACCTCAAACTCTTGGGCTCAAGTGATTCTCTTGCTTCAGCCTCCCAAGTAGCTGTGACTACACATGCCTGCCACAATGCCCAGCTATTTTTTGTTCTTATAGTCATTGTTGTTTAGCAGGCTAGGGCTGGGTTCTATACCAGCAGCCCTAGTACATGTGGCTGGCACCCTAAACACTGAGCTATGGGTGCCAAGCCTCTATGGGGATATTTGGGTTGGAGCTATAGTGAGGCACGGGACTCCTGGGTCAATTTGCACCCAGAGTTTCTATGGGCATATTTGGTTTGGAGCTACTAGTGAGGCAAGGGACTCCTAGGTCCTTTCATCATCTGAGACCTGAACTTGAAAGAACCATTTGCTTTCCACAGAGCTTCTTGTTATCTGGGGTCCCTTGTAATTTCGGACAGGGTTCTTTCCAATGTCTTTCATTTGTTCCAAAAAGCACCCATGATTGGGTGGCACCTGTGGCTCAAAGGAGTAAGGTGCTGGCCCCATATGCTAGAGGTGGTGGGTTCAAACCCAGCCCTGGCCCAAAAATAAATAAATACAATTAAAAAAAAAAAAAGCACCCATGATCAGGGCATCCTGATCATACCTCATTCTCAGGGTAACCTCTCCTTTCAACTGTCTCAAAGGACCCTTATGTGGCATAGCCAGCAGAATGACCACAGTTTTTAGCTTACTTTAAAGGTCATATTAACCAAGAGTGAAGGATTCATGCTAATTCCCCTGACTATGGGTGCCCACTTGCCAAACTGATCCCCCTGCTGGGCAAAGAGAGACCTTTTCTGAACATCAGTCACAACATAACAGACATGAGATTAAAGAATTAGTTCAAGGGGTACCCTCCCTAGCCTCTCCCATGGTGCCTAGATGGGGCATTCCTCACCCCTTGCAGTGAACCACTTGGTGGTGGGCCATATGTGCTGGTCCTCCCTCCCACCAGGTCTACTCTCAGGCTGTGCCCCTCCCAGCATCTCTCCCCAGCGAACAGCTGAGTTCTGGTGGGAGCAAGAGGACCTCATTTATCAAAAATTTTATAAACACATATCATTTTGTATATCGTAAACAACGAATTCATCTCAAGCAGAGAGCTTGAGACAACATTTTAACTCTGTATTGGCAGGTCAACCATTTGAGTTCTGAATTTTCCTTGATAAAATCTGCCCTTTACTAAAAACTCGTGCACAAGAATTGGCCATCCTAAAAAAACTGGCATGCCTTTGATAAATACTTGCAAGTGGAGGTGCCACAAACCAACAGGGGTCCCAGAAGGGGCTCATTCTCCTTGTCTTCCTTTATTTTTAAGGGATTGGCCCAGCATGGTAGTTTACACCTGTAATCCTAGCATTCTGGGAGGACAAGGCAGATGGACTGCTTCAGCTCAGGAGTTCAAGACCAGCCTGAGCAAGAGTGAGACCCTATCACTAAGAAAAAGCTGGATGTTGTGGTGGACACCTGTAGTCCCAGCTACTTGGGAGGCTGAGGCAAGAAGATCTCTCCTTTTTTTTTTCTTAGAGACAGTCTCACTTTATTGCCCTTGGTAGAATGCTGTGGTGTCACAGCTCACAGCAACCTCCAACTCCTGGGCTTAAGTGATTTTCTTGCCTCAGCCTCCCAAGGCACGCACCAGAACGCCTAGCTATTTTGTTGTTGCAGTTTGGCCAGGGCCAGGTTTGAACCAGCCACTCTGGGCATATGGGGCCAGCACCCTACCCATTGAGCCACAGGCGCCACCCAGGAAGATCTCTTGAGCCCAGGATTTTGAGGTTGCTGTGAGCTATGATGCCATAGCACTCTACCCAAAGGGACAAATTGAGACTTTGTCTCAAAAAAAGTATTTTTAGGTTCAGCGCCTGTGGCTCTAGTGGCTAAGGTGCCAGCCACATACACCTGAGCTGGCGGGTTCTAATCCAGCCTGGGCCCACCAAACAACAACGGCTGCAACCAAAACATAGCTGGGCGTTATGGCAGGCACCTGTGGTCCCAGCTACTTGGGAGGCAGAGGCAGGAGACTTGCTTGAGCCCAGGAGTTAGAGGTTGCTGTGAGCTGTGAAGCCACAGCACTCTACCCAGGGCTACAGCCTGAGACTCTGTCTCAAAAAAAAAAAAAATGTATTTTTAAAGGATGTATTTCCCATTCTTTTTTTTTCTTTTTTTTTTTTTTTAGAGACAGAGTCTTACTACGTCACCCTTGGTAGAGTGCCATGGCATCACAGCTCACAGCAACCTCCAACTCTTGGGCTCAGGAGATTCTCTTGCCTCTGCCTCTTGAGTAGCTGAAACTGACTACAGGTGCCCACCACAGCACCCAGCTATTTTTTTGTTGTAGTTTGCCCAGGGCTAGGTTTGAACCTGCCACCCTCGGTATATGGGGCCGGCACCCTACTTACTGAGCCAGAGGCGCCCCCCTTTCCAAGTGTTTTTATTTATTTATTTATTTGAGGCAGAGTCTCACTCTGTGCCCTGGGTAGAGTGCTGTGATATCATAGCTCACAGCAACCTCAAACTCTTGGGCTCAAGTGATACCCGTGCCTCAGCCTCCCAAGTAGCTGAGACTATAGGTACCCACCACAACATCTGGCTACTTTTTCTTATTTTCTTTTAGTAGTGACAGGGTCTCATTCTTGCTGAAGCTGGTGTCAAACTCCTAAGCTCAGGTAATCACACAGGACCTACCATTCTTTTTTGAAAGCTCATTTATCTACCAACAGGACAATTTGGTTTTCTCTTTCACAAAAGGACAGAAAGGCCAAATTAGATTTTTTCCCCCAAGGGACACTGAGATGAAGCTTCCTTATGTTGCAACAAGACTCATTAATAACAAACAGATAAACAGGGGATCCTCAAAACAAAAATGCCAGGGCCTAATCAAACAAATGGGAATCCAAAGAGGACAAATGGCACCTCAAATGACACCTCAGAATGGACCTCAAATGCCTTACCAAATGGGAATCTAAAGTGGATAACTGTCACCCCAAATGGTGAAGGGAACCCAAAGGGGGTAAGTGACATCTCAAATAGTTGGAAGATTCATAAGCCTCCCTATTAAGTGAACTGAGCCTCAAATGAGTGACTCAATCCTCTTGTTTCCTGAGAATCCCCCACCAAATAGTGGCCTGGTCCCCTACTCTCTGGGAACCACAAATGAGCTCCAAATTCAAACCAGTTTCCCTTGTTCCACTAACCTCATGACTTGCACCCATAAAAGGCAAGTCAAAACAAATAAAACCTACAGGAAGTCTGAAACCTCCTCACATGGGTGGAATCAGGGCCTTGGCATGCTTGCTGGGGAACTTACCCAACAAAATGCTGGTGTCTAGATACTTTCCAAATTCATTTCCTTCTCCTCAACTCACTTCAGGTTGCAGGGAGCTGTGTCTACTCTGGGGAGACAAAAACAGGAGTTCCCCAGAGCAAAGAAAGACTCCAGCAGCTACCAGGACTATCCTTTGCGCTCCCACCTGGAAAAGAAGTTGCTCCTACCCATGAAGGCTCATGGCTTTGACCCAGGGCTTCTCTGCCTCTTTCAGCAATTGTGGGATGCCATTTTACTGGGGGCACCAATGGGCCCACCCAGGGATGTCAAATTCTGTTGCCAAAAGTTTAGCACTTGTCCCAGAGGCCACAACAGAAGAACAAGGATGGTTGGGCATGGTAGCTCATGCCTGTAATCCTGCACTCTGGGAGGCCTAAGCAATGGATTGCTTGAGCTCAGGAGTTGGGAGACCAGCCTCAGAAAGAGCGATGCTCTGCCTCTAAAAATATAGCCAGGATTTGTGGTGGGCACCTATTGTCAGAGCTACTCTGGAGGTTGAGGCGAGAGGATCGCTGGAGCCAAGAGTTTTAGGTTGCTGTTTATGATGCCATGGCACTCTACTGAGGGTGACAAAGTGAGACTCTGTCTCAAAAAAAAAAAAGAAATACAGAGCTTTTAAGGGAATGGTTTTGATTAATCCTGTCTTTGGCTAAGACAATCTAGTGACCTCCACCAAGATTCATCCAATCTCCTGTGGCACTAAGAACCCCGCCCCACCGCTGGCCTGAGACAGGGATGTAGTTTCTTGTCCTTGAAAAGGTTAAGCGGGGGTTTGAAGAGACAGAAAACCTTTTTATACTTTTAATCAGGCTATTTTTTTCTGTTACACCATGTTGCCCAAGCTGGTCTCAAACTCCTTGTCACAAGTGGTCCTCCCAACTTGGCCTCCCAAAGTGCTAGAATTACAAATGTGAGCCACTATGGCTGGTCTAAAAAAATTTCTAAACCCTATAATTATTACAGTGAATCTTGCATCCACCCACAGAATAGAATGGTAACACAAACTAATTATGTAAATGGCTATCTCTTAATGGTACTATATGGCCTAGACTATTAATTTTCCATCATAATACCTCTTTGTTTTCATTACTAAGATTATCTCCCATAACCTTGTCCTTGGGTTTGGTCCTTAACTTTATCCTCATTGATGGAATTAGAGCCAAATGGCATGTGGTACTTTCTGGTTTAGGGCTTCAGACACAGCCTCTTCTTTTCTCTTCCTGGCTGCTGAAACTCAAAGCAACACACTCTATTTAATTTTGCAATGACAAGGGCCTGAGGTATGCTGGAATAACATGATAGGAGGAACTCAAGACCCTAAATAACTACATTGAGCAGAGATGACCTCTCAGCTGACCTGCTAACCTAAGATCTACTATGAAAGAGAGAAATAAACCATTAAAGTCACAGTATTTTTTAAAAAATCAAAAAACAAAAACGAAAACCAGGCACAATATTGTTAGAGATTACAATGTTTTCTTTTACTTGCTGCAGCTTCCCTCTTGGAACAATAAATCTATGTCAAATCAATTTAGGTAAGTTTGGAATCTCACAGATTGATGAAGTTGCAATGTATTTGGAGCCCAATATAGCATGCCAGTTTTTCATTTGTCCAAGTCATAATATTGGGAGAAAGAAAACAACTACCATATTCTACAACTGTCATTTCATAAGAGGCTAATTGAACACTAAAAAAGGTGATAAACTTAATTTCAAAACAAAATAAAAAAGAATATTCCTCCTAAGAATAGCACTGCAAAAGTCATCATGGCTCAGCATTAGCTACCAGTCATGGAACTGACATGGGTAATGCTGGTTCAAAGCTTCTTCCAATAGCAAATATGGAGAATCGTCAAAGAACTCAAAATAGGCTGTCCATTTGGTCCCACAATCCCATTACTAAGTATCTACCCAGAAGAAAAAAAAATCATTTTATCATAAGGACATTTGCACTAGATTGTTTGTCATAGCTCAATTTAAATTTACCAAGATGTGAAATCAACTCAAGTACTCGTCAACCCATGAATGGGTTAATAAAGTTTGGTATGTGTATACCATGGAATACTATTTAGCCATAAAAGATGGAGACTTTACAACTTTTGTATTGACCTGGATAGAGATGAAGAACATTCTCTTTAGTAAAGTATCACAAGAATGAAAAATCAAGTATCCAATGTATTCAATACTAATAAGAAGCCAATACATAAATTAAAAAACTCCCACACAAGAGAAAAATTCAATTTAATTCAACTCTTACATTGTGCCCATTAGGTGAGAGCACACCAATCAATCCTTCACTCCCCCAAGAGAGGTGAGTAGTGGGGACTGGTGTGCTCTCACCTAATGGGCACAATGTAAGAGTATATGGCATACCTCCTGGGTGATGGGCACAACTACAACAGGGACCTTACCTAACAAACGCAAACACTGTAACCTAATCACTTGTGCCCTCATATTAATCTGAAATAAAACAAACTCCTTCCAAGAGTCTCATAAAATCTGACCATTTACAATGTATACTGCATCTAATAAGTACTTTTATTAATATTTTACTATTAAATAATTCTTCAATCTATATATCTTTCTCTATGAAGATGGTATACCCCTGGAACAAGAAAAGTCATGTTACCTTTCCATACCTCAAAATGTTAATTATGGTGTAATGATGTGTGTCATAACCTTTTTTTTTGAGACAGAGGCTCAAGCTATCCCCCTGGGTAGAGTGCCATACCATCACAGCTCACAGCAACCTCCAATTCCCAGGCTCAAGTGAGTCTCCTGCCTCAGCCGCCCAAGTAGCTGGGACCGAGGCGCCTGCCACAATGCCCGGCTATTTTTTGGTTGCGGCCATCATTGTTATTTGGCAGCCCAGGCTGGATTTGAACCCGCCACCTTAAGTGGATGTGGCTGGCACCTTAGCTGCTTGAGCCATAGGCGCCAAGCCATCATAGCCTCAAAAAATGAACATGTTAGGCCAGGGGTGGTGGCTCACACCCATAATCCTAGCACTCTGGGAGGCTCAGGGTAGATTGCCTGAACTCACAAGTTTGAGACCAGCCTGAGCCAGAGCAAACAAATAAAAATAGCCGGGTGTTGTGGTAGGTGCCTGTAGTCCCAGCTGCTTGGGAGGCTGAGGCAAGAGAATTGCTTGAGCCAAGTGTTTAAGGTTGCTGTGAGCTGTGACACCATGGCATTCTACCCAGGGTGACAAAATGAAACTGTCTAAAAAAAAAAAAAAAGTACACTGCATCTGTGCAAGTGTAATCCTATGAATCTAATTTGTATATTATGGCTAAATAAAAATATATTCTAAGGAAGCTGCACCACAAACAAAAAACAAATCAATGCTCACAGAAATTAATCTTTTTTCTTTTCCTGAGACATTCTCATTCTTTTGCTTTCCATAGGGTACAGGGTGTCATTATAACTCATGGGCTCCAGAGATCCTCTTGTCTCACTCTCTCCAGTAGGTATGATTACAGGCATGCACAGTGATGCACAGCTAATGTTTCTATTTTTAGTTACAGCAAGGACTCTCTCTTGCTCAGACTAGTTGCTAGTCTCCAACTTCTGAGCTCAAGCAATTCTCTCCTCAGCTTCCCAGAGTGCTGTGGTAACAGATGTGGGCCACCAAGCGGGCCCAAAATTCATCTTAAAAAAAAAAAATACTTTTCTCGGCTTGGTGCCCATAGCACAGTGGTTACAGAGCCAGCCACATACACCAAGGCTGGGTGGTTCGAACCGATCTGGGCCAACTAAACAACAATGACAACTGCAACAAAAAATAGCCAGGCATTGTGGCAGGCGCCTGTAGTCCCAGCTGCTTGGGAGGTTGAGGCAAGAGAATCGCTTAAGCCCAAGAGTTGGAGGTTGTTGTGAGCTGTGACATCATAGCACTCTACCTAGGGTGTCATAGTGAGACTCTGTCTCAAAAAAAAAAAAAAACTTACTCTAAATCAGATGTTTTAAGGTATTGATCGCCCCGCTGCAAAGTGTAAATCCATATAAACACTGGACAGTCTAAAGACAAACATGCTACTGCTCTCCTACAAGGGGAGAGGCTTAAAAGGGGTAAAGGATCTGTTGAAAGAATTTTCCTCTCACTTTTTTACTACTATGTAAATTTCGTCAAGCTCCTTATTTGTATCGCATCCCCAACTGCGTTGATAATTAATTTACCTGTGGTAAATGAGTGAGATTTTCAAATTATTGTAACTGACATTCTTTTTAAATGATAGGAGCAAATTTTTTTTTGAGACAGAGCCTCAAGCTGTCACCCTGGGTAGAGTGCCGTGCCATCACAGCTCACAGCAACCTCCAACTCCTGGGTTCAAGCGAGTCTCCTGCCTCAGCCTCCCAAGTAGCTGGGACCACAAGTGCCTGCCACAACGTCTGGCTATTTTTTGGTTGCAGCTGTCATTGTTGTTTGGCGGGCCT
>CAUYQV010070465.1:0-11794 GCA_963574575.1 Galagoides demidoff
AGGCACCCGCCACAATGCCCGGCCATTTTTTGGTTGCAGCCATCATTGTTGTTTGGCGGGCCCGGGCTGGGGATTCGAACCCGCCACCTTAGGTGTACGTGGCTGGCGCCTTAGCCGATTGAGCCACAGGCGCCGAGCCTATCCAGTGACATTTAAAGGAATAGTAGGATATGAAACTAAAGACACTTCTGGTTATATTCCTTGATTCCTACTTACTCGATATACGGGTTACATGAATTTTTAACACATTGACTGCCACACTAGAAGAAAAGATTTTTTTTTTTTTTTAGAAGAAAAGATTTTTTCCCTTGGGGCCACAGTATTTAATTAGGTCAAGATAGGTCAAGAGACATGT
The DNA here is from genome assembly GCA_963574575.1 of Galagoides demidoff. Taxonomy (NCBI): domain Eukaryota; kingdom Metazoa; phylum Chordata; class Mammalia; order Primates; family Galagidae; genus Galagoides; species Galagoides demidoff. The sequence goes on from CAUYQV010070465.1 coordinate 356, forward strand.
GAGTTATATATATTTCATGAGGCCCCAGGCTAAAAACCAGCGTAAGTTATATATAACTCACACAGCAGTTAATGCATTAAAAAATAACACTCTTGGCTCGGCACCTGTGGCTCAAGTGGCTAAGGTGCCAGCCGTGTACACCTGAGCTGGCGGGTTTGAATCCAGCCCGGGCCCGCCAAACAATAATGATGGCTGCAACCAAAAAATAGCCAGGTGTTGTGGCGGGTGCCTGTAATCCCAGCTACTTGGGAGGCTGAGGCAAGAGACTTGCTTGAGCCCAGGAGTTGGAGGTTGCTGTGAGCTGTGATGCCATAGCACTCTGCCCAGGGTGACAGCTTGAGGATCTGTCTCAAAAAAATAAAATAAAATAAAATAAAAAAATAACACGCTCACACTCTGCATGGTGTTGTGCAGCCTTCATTTCCCAGTTAACACTTAGCCTTGTGTTAACAAAGCTTGCCACATCAGTACTCTGTTAATATCATTTATCTCTGTACTATATCATACGTGTACCTACTCCCCCATTACTGGATATAGAAGTTATTTCTAATTTTTCATGATCATAATGTTGAAATGAACATAGCTCAAAACTAGCATTGTGTACATCTCTAACTCCTTAAAATCAATTTCCTTAAAGTGGAATTGCCATGCCAAATAATAACCATGTTTTAACCACTTATGAAATGTATCAGACCAATAGCCGGGCGTTGTGGCAGGCACCTGTAGTTCCAGCTACTTGAGAGGCTGAGGCAAGAGAATCGCTTAAGCCCAGGAGTTGGAGGTTGCTGTGAGCTGTGATGCCCCAGCATTCTACCGAGGGTGACAAAGTAAGACTCTGTCTCAAAAAAAAAGAAATGTATCAGACCAAATTACTGTGGAGAAAGGTTGTACCAAGTCTTTTCTCACATGAGAGCCTGTTCTTCCACATTCCTGCCAATATTAGTTATTACTATTTTTAAAAAATCTTTTCTAATTTGATAGGCAAAAAAAAAAAAAGATTTTCCCTTTAGGGGTATTTCTTGATTACTAGAGAGGTAGAAAATTATTTTACGTGTTTATTGGATATGTGCAGGTTTTATGACTTACCTTTTCAGTACCTTTGCTTATTATTTTAACACGTGTATCATTGAAAATATTGATTCTATGAGGTGTAAGGTAAAGACCCAAGAGAATGGAGAACTGCAGCTCTTGGTATTGCCCACAGGCCAGTCTGTATAGCACTACCAGGGGCTCGGATTGGCCACCATAGTGCACCACAGATCTGAGCTGAATGCTTCTTCAATGCGCCGAAGTGGTTGTCTGCCTCCTGTTGCACTTGCCTCTGCTCAGGTTGCAGTGATAAGTACAAAGAAGGGTTTGATGTGGCCCAACCATGCAGACACTAATGTCACAGATACTTCCTATCACGATCTTCATCTTTTTCTATCCAGTTGCCCCAGGGTGGCACAACAGCATAAAATTACTGTCTGAGCTTATGTGAGGGTGTTGGGCCTAGAAGGTGGGGATGATCAGGTCATGGGTTCTAATCCCTTTGTTACTTGGGCTGGTCAAATAACACCTACGTGTCTCATTTTCCTCATCGTAAAACTCAACTCGTTATCACCAGTGCCCTGCTTACCCATCTGGACTTGTTTCCCATTACTCTATCCTCTAAACACCAGGTGCCAAGCATTCCAAATGCTCTTCCATGCTATCTGGGCCATTTCCCAAGTTTCTTTTGCTTTCAATGCCCTTTCTACACATCCTTTGTCCCATGATCTAACTCAGTGCTGGCATTTGGCTAAAGGATTGAAAAATGTCTTTGTGAGTTTTTTAAAAAAGGATTTAACCTGTAATCCTAGCACTCTGGGAAGCTCAGGCAGGCAGACTGCTTAAACTCAGGAGTTCCAGACCAGCCTGAGCTAGAGCAAGACCTCATTTTTAAAAATAGCTGCACATTGTGGCAGGTGCCTCTAATCCCAGCTACTGGGGAGGCTAGGATTGCTTGAGCCCAAGAGTTTGAAGTTGCTGTGAGTTGTGATGCCATAGCACTCTACCAAGGGCGACAAAGTGAGACTTTGTCTCAAAAATAACATCAACTTGGGTGGTGCCTGTGGCTCAGTGGGTAGGGTGCTAGCCCCATACACCCAGGGCAGTGGGTTTGAACCTGGCCCTGGTCAAATTGCAACAAAAAAATAGCCGGGTTTCTGGTGAGCACCTGTAGTCCCAGCTACTTGGGAGGCTAAGGCAAGAGAATTGAGCCCAGGAGTTGGAAGTTGCTGTGAGCTGTAACATCACAGCACTCTACCGAGGGCAATAAAGTGAGACTGTCTCTAAAATAAATAAATAAATAAAATAACATCAACAACAATAAAAAGGATTTAATGGATTTAATCCAAACATAGTGAGCATTTAAATTTGTAAGGATGATATGAAGGCAGATTTATTGATGGAAAAAGATATGTACAAAGTAGTTGTGACATGATACATCCTATAATAGAAAACCAAGAATCATGCATTGGCCTCATGAAGAAAGACAAGATTAATTCCAGCTAAGGGCTAGAAGCATTCATGGAGATAGGGCTTAAAAGACAGAAACAGATGTATGAACTCTATTAAGTGAGGGTCTGAATCTACCATTCTTCGTCACAAGTAATGCTCATTCCTCAGAGAATGAGTGAATAAGACGAAAAATAGAGAAAGGGGGTGGGAAGAGGGGAATGGGTGAAGGGCATCATTGGCAGAGAGGGTCATCTGAGCGAAAGAAGCTTTGTTTCTTTGTTTTAAAGGGTCATAGAAAGTTTTTATTTGCTAGTCTTATATTAAGAGAAACTGTCCGAATTTACTCATGAACATCGATCATTATCTATTAATATTTTCTTTTTCTTTTTTTTTTTTTGAGACAGAGTCTTAAGCCGTCACTCTGGGTAGAGTACCATGGCATCATAGCTCACAGCAACCTCCAACTCTTGGGCTCAAGCAATCCTCTTGCCTCAGTTTTTCTATTTTTAGTAGAGTTGTGGTCTTGTTTTTGCTCAGGCTGGTCTCAAACTCATGAGCTCAGGCAATCTACCCACCTCAGCCTCCCGGAGAGCTAGGATTATAGGTGTGAGCCACCGCACCTGGCCACCTATTAATATTGTCATTAGTGTCCTGTGTCATTGGGCTATAAATAAGAATCCCAGAAACTCAGAAATTCTCTCAACTCCCTCCTGATAGACACACAGGAGAAGACTCAATACTAAGATCACCCAAGTCTTCTGGAAGCTTCCTACAAGCTCATGTAAAGAAGGCTTGGGGAGGAAACCAAAGATTTCTGTTTGGGTCCTTCTGCCAGTCACCTGCTCACACAGATGGCACCAACACACTGTATGACTGCACCGTGACACAGCTGATTCCCTGGAGATGCACAGAAAGGCGGCACACAACTGTTAACAGACACTTAACCTCTATTTTTATTATCAGAAATGATTTTGTGCCCTTCTTCTATTTAACATTTACAGAATTAAAAAACAAAGACAAAAGTTAACCTAAACCTCAAACCTCGTTCTCTATGGCAAGGTTGTTAAAAATTAGCAAACACTTAGAAGTTACTGCAGTGAACAGATTGTAGCGGGGGAGGAGGGAAGGAAATCAGTTGGGACTGAATGGTCCAGGGCAAGCGGCCAGTCACCCACAGTGAAAAAACACCAGCTTTTCTTTGAAGAGTTTAGTTTCTCAATTGACAGGAATGGTCTTTCTTACAATCGGCTAAGGCGCCAGCCATGTACAACTAAGGTGGTGGGTTCGAATCCCCAACCCGGGCCCGCCAAACAACAATGATGGCTGCAACCAAAAAATGGCTGGGCATTGTGGCGGGCGCCTGTGGTCCCAGCTACTTGGGAGGCGGAGGCAAGAGACTTGCTTGAGCCCAGGAGTTGGAGGTTGCTATGAGCTGTGATGCCATGGCACTCTACCCAGGGGGATAGCTTGAGGCTCTGTCTCAAAAAAAGAAAAGAATAAATAAATAAATAAAGATTTACAAATTCCAGGCCTGGGAGGTGGCTCACAGCTGTAATCCTAGCACTCTGGGAAGCTGAGGCAGGTGGATCCCTTGAGGTCAGGAGTTTCAGACCAGCCCAACCATTAGAAAAACTAACCCAGCATTGTGGTAGGCACTTGTAGTCCCAGCTACTTGGGAGGCTGAGCCAAGATAGCCAAGCCCAAGAGTTTGAGGTTGCTGTGAGCTGTGATGCCACAGCACTCTACTGAGGGTAACAAAGTGAGACTCTGTCTAAAAAAACAAAAAAACACAAAACACTTCTCTACCATCAGGGCCACCCATTAGACACTTAGTCATTTGTAGCCTTATAATAGTATTTAAATTTTCATGTCCTACCTTCCCAAATAGACTAGAAATTCCTTGGTCCTACACTTTGCATTTACTATAGCAGATTGTGTAGCCATACAGATAATAGGTCTTCAACATATTTCTCAAATATCTCTTATTTTAATACAAATGAAAACACCACTAATACTGATCCCCTCCCCCCAATATTGGGATTTATCTAAGTAAACTAACACCCTCTTTCCTAAATTATTGGGCTTAAGTCAGCCTTGCTGCTTTGAACCTAGAGGTGTGGGCTCAACAGAGCAAAGCAGTTCTGGTCACCGGGCAGCCTTCAAGGGGCTTCCCGCAGTGTGTGCGGCTTACCTGGCAGGTACAGGGCAGCACACAGTAGAGTGATGACCTCGTATCTCTCCTCAGCAGCTCTGGACAAGTTTCCAAACCCAAATCCACGAGCCGTATGCTGGTGGGCAGGACACAGCGAAGAGAGGGAGCCCCTGCTTGCTGAAGGTGAAATACACTTCTGCTGACCCCACACCAAAGGGGGGCTGCTGCTGAAAACCAGTTTCGTGCTGCTTCAAGGGGGAGTAGCAGCCACCCGAAATGAGTCTTGCTTTATGTTTTTTGAGGGGGTGTCTCAATGATCAGTGGATCCTAATTATTTTTGCTTAGAATAGGAGAGAGAGAAAGCTCCTGACCGAAGTTCAGAGCTGCAGGGAGGAAGTGAAAGTTCTGCAGTCTCCTTTGGCTCGCTGGGCACCTGCTGTCTGCCAGGCTGTTCACCATGGCTTGCCCTGTTCTGGTTCCTGTGGGCCAATCGGTTCCCCCCTTCTCTGTCAGGTGGCTGCGTTCAGCTTCTCCCCCAGAAGTCCTTCACCAGGCCATATGGAGCTGGGGAACAATTTCCAGGCTCCTTTGGCCAAAATTCTACTGTGAAATCTGCCCAGTCCTTCCCCACTCCAATCCTGGTCACAGGCCTAGAATCTGAGGCTTCAATTGCCAGGAGATAATAGACATGAAGAGATTCATATCTAAATGTTTCCAGGTTCTGGGAAGCTGAGGTGGGTGGATTGCTTGAGCTCACAAGTTTGAGACCAACCTGAGCCAGAGTGAGACCCCCATCTCTAAAAATAACCAGAGGTTGTGGCAGATGCCTGTAGTCCCAGCTATTTGGGAGGCTGAGGCAAGGGGATGGTTTGAGTCCAAGAGTTTGAGGTTGCCATGAGCTGTGATGCCACAGCACTCCACCAAGGGTGACAAAGTGAGACTTGGTCTCAAAAAAAAGAAAGAAAAGAAAATTTAAATATTTCAAAGTCAATGGAAGAAGAAGCTTGTTAGTATCTAGATGTAAATAATACCTTACCCTGGAATCACAAAGTATAGAGTCCACGTGGACCCACTGGCTTCAGTGTAAATAGTAGGTCAAATACCAAAACCTTGCTGGAGCCAGAAATCTGAGTTTACACAAACTGTGCTTTTTCTTTCTTGCTGCATCCCATCAGTCCCCAAGTCCCAATAGTTTGATTTTCCAAGTATTTCTTGTATCTCTGGTCATCTCTTCGTCCCTATTCAAGGCCCTTAAACACAACTCTCCCTTAATCCAGGCTTTATCCTTCACTCAGACCATCCACCTGAGAAGCAAATTGGACTCTGTCACTCTGTTGCTCTAAGCATTTCAGCAGCACCCCTTCCTCCACTTTTGTCAAGTATGGGGTCCTCAGCATGGCACACAGAGCTTCCACAACCCACCCCTGCCCCCCCAAGCCCACCCTCTTGCCTGCCGTTGCCTCTCACGCTGTAGTCTAGTGACACCCACCGCTGAGGGGGCATGCACCTCGCCGTAACCTCTCAGGCCTTTGCTCCTCACCTGGCACTGTTCACTGCACTGGGAGCGGCTTCCCCACCTTTATGCACCTCTCTTGAAGACTCAGTTCATCCAGCAAGTCTTTTCTAAGCCTTCACGTGGGGTTAAACGACCTCTGTGTCCCTGTGTGTGACTATCTTATTTGCCACATTATAGCAAATATATCTCCTTCACTACATGGAGAGGTTCAAGAGAGCATTTCTGTATCTCTGGTACCAGGTTCATGGTAGGATCTTAGCTCTATCTGCTGAGTAGATGAGTGCGCTGAACACAAGTGTTGCTGAATCATGAGAAGGAAAATAAAAATCTATCTTACGAGGCTCCCACTTTAGAGAGGCCACATCTGTGACCCTGATGCTGAGAGGCACTGACAGGAGGATCCTGAGGCGGGACAGCTTCCCAAGACCATCTTAATGCTGCAAATGGAAGAGCTGGTCACACCTGCCACCAGGAGAGAGAGGCGAAATTGCAAGGTTTCTCCCAACACTTAATTTTGATGGTTGGCTGACCTCAAATACAAACTCCTGATGACTATCTGTCTCTCAGGAGGAAAGAGGATTCAAGCCAAAAGAGTAGCCAGGACCCGGCCCCCCTCCCAACAACCCAGGCCCTGGAGCTGAGAACCTTCCGGTCAGGAGGCTGCCACTGCGGGTTCCTGCAGCACCCCGAGACGCAGCTCAGGTAAGCATTCTCATCACTTTAATGATAAAATGATGGTTTGACAGCACTGGAAATTATGGCATTTACAATATTTATGACTTGTTTTTTAGACATATGCATATTTTTTAAAAGATTTTATTTATTGTTTTGTTTCTGTGAACTCTTCTTAAGGCTCTGGGAGGCCCAGAACAAGGTGTTCTAAGCTGACACCCGGGGGAAGTGCAAAGAGAGCTAGAGCTCAGCAGAACTGGGCCGAGCTGGGAGGGTGGGGCCTGTGTGGCTTTGAAGGTGGAGACAGCTACCCTGGAGGGAGTGTGTTACTCATAAACCTTTGAGAGACTTTGCCTGGATGGCCGTGGCAAAGCAATTAAACAGCCGTGGACAGACGTGACCTAATTTACCAGCTTCCCGGCTGCCTTCTGTAGAACCAGTGCTACCCCATAATTGAAGCTAAGAACAAGTTTTGGTGGAGTGAAGCGGGGGGCTGCTGAGCAGAGGGAAGAAATTGACGTCTTTAAGGAGGAAGAGGCACTGAGAAGCTGATCAGAAAGGTGGATGTTCCCTCTCACAGACCCCACCTGGAGAGGACCACTGTGAGAACACCCCCTGCCAAGGCGGATGTTCCTTCTTTCACAGGTCCCGCCTAGAGAGGACCACTGTCAGGACACCCCCTGCCAGCCTGCCAGCCACCACTCAGGGGTCCAGATCTCCCACTTGACTTGGTCTCTGGATGATGTTGAAGGGAGAGCTTCAAAGTACAAGCTCAAGTGCGGTGCAGTAGTTCAACCCAGCTTACACCTGCCCCCCATTACACACGGTCCTGGAAGTCACTTTTATGTGCCTTGATGGCATTGGTTAGAAAAGGACTACATATAAACCACGTGGCAGCAATGTTCAGACGGGCATTGAACACAACCACCCAGCAGCAGATGTGAAAGCCTTGTGACTACAGCAGGGGTCCAGGAAGCCAGGTCAGAGTCCAGGATCTAATCAGCTTGTGGACATGAAGGCATTTGTGTTTGTATATGACCCACCCTAAGTGCTCAGTAAAAAACAAAAAAACAACAAAAAGGAAGAAGTGATTCTTCCAGTTGCCTGATTAGCTTTAGGGGCTGAAGGTCCCTTTGATCCTGCCAAGCAATTTTAAAGTGAGAAAGTCCTAGAGACAGTTTACGGGGTTTGCGTTTATGTCCCTGTCATTGTCTTTTGCCGAGATCCCAGGCTTTCTTCTGCCAAACCACAGGGTTTTCAGAGAGACAGAGTCTCTCAGCTCATGCAAAGGAACGAAATGTAGGAAGGATGTGACAGGTAGAGGGGTGACCCCAGGGCCCAGGCAGCCTCTTAGCACACATTAGAGTTATAGGAGGAGCTCTAAAAAATACTCATGCCAACCTGGTCTCAGAACAATTAATGGCTTAGGGTGGAGCCTAGCACTGGTAGTTTTGAGAGTTCCTCAGGTGGTTGTAATTCCAGCCAGGGCTGAGAATCCCTATCTTAGCAGAGCCTGTGGCTTAAGACCTGTTACCACAGATGCCAGGCAGGCACATCAGATGTGTCATCAGCATGGGTGGGCATGCAGAGTCAGCAGGCAGAAAACAAGTGTCCCCTCCTGGACAGGTGACTGTCACTGCCTGCCCCATCAACACTGCATCACTAGCTGAACTAGATGGTCTATAGCCTCTGTTTAGAAAGTCCGGCATGAAGCTTTCCCCCAGGAGAGGGGAGAAGAAGCCTGGCCACATGGGAGCCCATCCACAAACCGGCTAGAGACGCAGCAGGTGACATGGCGTGACATCCAGGGAATCAGGACCAGGAACAATCAGCCAGCTGAAGGATCAGCATGCGGTGAGGGGATGAAAGGCTTCCCAGGAGAAGGAGAAGTGAGCAGTGAGCCGGCCCCCAGGGGCAGCCTGGTCCCTCAAGTCCTTCAAATTCCAGTTTCAGTACATGTTTCACCTTTCCACAAAGCCCCCTCCACATAATGTGCCCTGAGTGAGACTTCCTTCCCGCCCACCCGCAGACCCGGACTCTCGTGCCTGTGACAGAACCTGATCACGGTTCCTGGCTGGGAGCAGGACAAAGAGAAGCACAGCACAGAGCGTGACAGGGAAAGATCGTGCCGCCCAAAGGCACGGATGAGAGAGAGAGAGGAGCTGTAAAAGAGCAAAGCATGAGCAGGAACCACAGTGCAGGATAACAGGAGGGAAATTCATGAGCACCTTCAGGCAGGGAAGCAATGATGGGCAATGGGAAATTGCAGAATCTGAAGGATGACGGAAGATATCAAACAGGGTGGAAGAGAAAAGAAAAGGACAGGCAATTGCTCTTCCCCTGCTGTGCCAGCTTCCATGGGGGTTTGGCCAGAAAGATTAATCTCTGGCAAGAAATTAAAGGAAAGGGGAAAGGTCTGAGTTATTTCTTCCCCACCCCCTGCCTCATGCTGACCTTCTGGAAATGACTATTTCTCCTACATCTCCAAATCCCCAGTCATACTTATTATGGTTCTGGTTTCTTTTGGGGGAGCCTCACCTGTGGGGTTGGATAACACCACCTGCTGCCCTTTCTCTCTGGCCAGAGGTGTGCTGCTACAGCTGGCTGTTTGTACAGGCATAGAAGAGCAGATTATTAAATATTCAGGAATTTTGCAAGCTGGTTGTTAAACTCCTGCTAGCTTTAAATTAGCCTGTGCTATCAATCAGAGCCCCCAGCCCCCTGCAGTCCGCAGGAGACCCCTTATCTGCTGGCCCTGGTAAGGCTTCCCGCTGCTGCCAGCCTCTGTCCCGGATTGGTTTTCTGCTTCATTTTACCTCCATGTACCATTTCACCTCCCTACATTCTGTTTTAAATATTGAGTAGCTTCTGTTTTCCTGATTGGAGCCTGACTCATCTACTAAAGAGTTTTACCAGCTTCCCTGAGACTGGAGAAATGTTAAATTTATAACATGTGAGGTTTTTATTTTGTTTGTTTGCCTAGTAATTCTGCTATTCCTTTATTCTTGTGATTAAGTAACTTTTTAGCCAAATTAATTTTGTTACAAGTTAAAAACTTATACCACCCTACCAGGGCATTGGTTTGATCTACAAAATAACCAGATCTAAACGACTATTGGGCCACTTGATGGACACCTCCAGATGAATGATCTGTCACAGTTGGGTTTGTCATTTGGTACAGAAAATGGGAAGAGGAAAGAAACTCAAAAAGGATTCATTGGCTGGACCAGGCAGCTCACGCCTGTAATCCTCACACTCTGGGAGGCCGAGGCTCAGGAGTTTGAGACCAACCTGAGCCAGAGCAAGACCTTGTCTCTAAAACAGGCAGGCAGTGTGGCAGGTACCTGTAGTCCCAGCTAGTTGGGGGCCTGAGGCAAGAGAATTGCTTAAGTCCAAGAGTTAACAGGTTGCTGTGAGCTGTGACACCATGGCACTCTACTGAGGATGACAAAGTAAGACAATGTCTCAAAAAAAGAAAAAAAAAACTATGTTAACCAGTTTGATGAAAATATTTCAAATTGTATATAAAACCAGCATGTTGTACTCCATGATTGCATTAATGTACACAGTGATGATTTAATGAAAAAAAAAAAAGAAAAGAAAAGAAAAAGGATTCATTAACTATGAATCTGATACAGGTATAAAAACAATGACAATTCACTATACATAAAACTTTCCCCATAATTTCCTTCTTAGATTTCATGGACCACGGACACTGATGCCTCATCAACTCTTTGTTGTTATTGTTTGGTTGCTCCACAGATTTTTTTCCATAAAAAAATTGTCATGAAAAATTAAATTAAAAAAATTATCAGAGGTCTTATAATGGAATGGAAATAATTAGTACTAGGACAACTTGCCAGCTATTTGGAAAAAATTAATTCACACAATTATCCTATCTTAAGTGATAAAATTTAATTTTAAAAAAGATTTTTAAAACTAGAAGTAAATATTGACCTACTCTCTGGATGAGAAGAACGTTGTCATCTTAAAACTGTGTCAGTGTTGGTTACATCCCGGAAGGTATTCTCCTTCACTCCCCTCCTTTCTGATTTGTTGTGAACAATATGTGTTCAGTCCCAGGAGATGGACCATGATTAGTCTACTCCTAATACCTCAATCCTGTTTCTGACTTTCTCAGTTTCCTTGGAGCTAAAGATGGGCGTATGACTTTGTTCTGATCAATGAGACATAAAGGAGACATGCTGGGAAAACATGGGCAAAAGCTTTTGATTCTATTATAAAAAGCATACTTCTATTCTTGGATATATACTCAAAAGATGTAGTAGTAGATTCCATTGTTTCCACCTTCTTTCTGCCTCGAACATGGATGTGATGTCTGGAGCAGTTGTAGCCATCTAGCATTATAAACCATCTTGACTTTTAAAAAGTTTAAATTCAGCTTGGCACCTGTGGCTCAATCGGCTAAGGCGCCAGCCACATACACCTAAGGTTGCGGGTTTGAATCCCTAGCCCGGGCCCGCCAAACAACAATGATGGCTGCAACCAAAAAATGGCTGGGCCTTGTGGCGGGCGCCTGTGGTCCCAGCTACTTGGGAGGCGGAGGCAGGAGACTTGCTTGAGCCCAGGAGTTGGAGGTTGCTATGAGCTGTGATGC